>VZSG01000193.1:467310-496652 GCA_013398315.1 Nothoprocta pentlandii | reverse complement strand
GCGGCGGCGGCGGCAGGAGCATGGCCCGCACCAAGCAGACGGCGCGCAAGTCCACGGGCGGCAAGGCGCCCCGCAAGCAGCTCGCCACCAAGGCGGCGCGCAAGAGCGCGCCCTCCACCGGCGGGGTCAAGAAGCCGCACCGCTACAGGTAACGCCGCCCCTTCCTCCGCCTCCTCCTCCTCCTCCTCCTCCTGCTCCTCCTCCTCCTGCTGCGGCGCCTCCCCAGCGCCAGCCTCGCTGCGGCTCCGCTCCGCCGCCCCGTCCGCGCGCGGCCCGGCCCGGCCCGGCCCCGCCGCCGGCCATCCCGGCTCTCGTTCTCTCCAGTCCCTCCCCACCGCCGGAGGAGGCGGCCCGCCGCGAGAGGGCGCGGAGCCGCTGCCTGTAGTTCTACGCTCGGTTATCCCGAAATAGACCCTCGTGCGCGGGAGGAAATGGGTTGGGACGAGAGCGAGGTGCTTTTGGTAATCCTCTAATAATGAAGTTTTCCGCCTGCGGAAGCACGGGCTCTGTCCGGAAGGGCACGCGTCATCCCTTGACTTGCATCGCAAGCACAGAAAAGGGGCTGTGTTTTACTTGGGAGAAGCAGGTAGGGAATAGGAGGAGGTTTGAAATAATGAGTGTGAACTTGAGATCTGCTGGTGTCGGTGTGGGGCCAGAATTAACAGCTCTGGAGAAAGGAAATGGAGCTGGGGTTAGAAAATGCAGAGTTTTCCACTGAAATAAGCGTGATAGGGATTTCACAAATGAGCTGTGTGATTTCAAACTTAGACTGTTAATCTGAGTTTTTAGTTTTGTCAGAAAAAGCAATACAAGGAATTAAGCCTTTGTAATGATATGATAATGCAGAATATAAACTCGATCAGTTTCTCACTCTGAGAAATGGGTGTCCCTCTGAGATGTGACAGGAGCGAAAAAGCGCCGCAGCTCCCGAGTACTGCCCTGTGTGCCCAGGGGGAGCCGGGGGGAGCCCGTGGGGCAGCGTAAGCGGCCAGCTCGTGCCGGGGCAGCGGTTTGTCTGCTCCACAGCTCCTGATGCGAGGGCGGAAGGCGTCATGCGGCCGTGGGGCCTCTGCTCCCGCGGGGCTTCTTCCCATCGCTGCCCAAGCAGGAGGTGCTACTTAAAGCCCTGGGAAGCTTTGTGGAGATCCGTGTGGGAAACAGCAGCCCTTTGTTGGTGAAGCTTGTTCTGTCTGGAAAACACTGGGTGCTGCTAGTGCCGACAGCCCAAGTGTCGCTTTCAGCTTCGCTTATGGACCTGTGTTTTTAAGGTGATGAAGGATATGTTTGTAAACACTAATGTTTTCTTTTATCTCTCTCTCCTTTTCTCTCTGATTTGACTGACAAAGGCCAGGCACTGTGGCTCTCCGTGAAATCAGGCGTTACCAAAAGTCCACGGAGCTTTTGATCCGCAAGCTCCCCTTCCAGCGCCTGGTGCGTGAAATTGCTCAGGACTTCAAGACAGACCTGCGCTTCCAGAGCGCCGCCATCGGCGCCTTGCAGGTAAGCCTTGCTCTGAGCCCTGCAGCTGCCAAAGCCAGCGCCGCGCTCCGAGAGCTTCCTCGCTGCTCCAGCACCGTTCCCGGTGCTCCCTGTGCTTAAGCTTTACCCTTAGCAATAGGCGCTTCCCGCAGCAACGTTGCATCAGGGAAGCGGCCCTGCGGGCAGCCCGGACCCGCGCAGGAAGTGTCCGGAACTCCGTAACTGCAGCGCCGCAGGTGCCCTTCCCACGGATCCACCAATATCCCCTCAAAAAGCTCGGGAAAACCGGGAATTTCCCGCGAGCCAGGGAGGCAGCTGACGAGCCCCGCCCCCTGCTCCCATTGGGCAGCCTGTCTCCAGGCTCGGCCTGCGCGCCCTCTGATTGGTGGGCGGCCGCGGGGGCGTGGCCGCGCGGCGGGGTGGGGGCGGGAGCTCCTCGCTGCCCTCATCGCAGGCGCGGATGAAGCCGCGGCTCCTCGCGGGGCCCAAAACGGGGCTTTGCGGGGCCTTTTGGAGAAGGCTCACCCGGAGCCAGGGATGTTGCTCCGCGCAGAGCAGCGTTTAGCAGGTCTGTGCCCGGCTTTGCTGCCGGCTCAGCCTTCGGAAGCGGAGTAGCCCGAGCACGCGGTGCTACCGTGTCCAGCTTGTTCTCGTCTGTCCGCGTTAAGATCTTGACATGCTCGAATGTGCCTTAGAGAACTAGCCTGAGACACCCCGTGGAACCATGCGCAGGCAATTGTTTTTTCCCTAATGCACTTACCTTCAAAAAAATGTTATATAGCATATGTTGAGGTGAAATACTGATTGCTCTTTCTGACCCAAACTACTCACAGTATACCTTAAAATCCAGTATAACCTACATGGAATGTAGGTATATATGTATATATATATCGTATATACGTATATATGTATATATATCATATATACCTACATATATATGATATATATACCTACATTCCATGTAGCATAACGTCATTTTAATGTATATAAGATTCCTTTTGCTTGTGCTGTTCTGAAGACCAGTCTCTAATTATATAGTTGCCATTCCCAAATACAATTCCCTCAAACTTGATAGAGTAGACACTATGCAATTTTGTAGACAAATTGTATGTAATTCATTTTTTTCCAAGGCTGCAATCCTATCATGGGAATTACATGCTACATTTACCTTTCATCATAAAAATGTGCTCTTGGTTAAAAATAGGTGTCTGCTGCCTGCTTTTACCCATTAAAAGATTCCTCTATCACCTGTCTGTAGGTGGAGAATATTTGATATCCAGGCTAAACTTGTAATAAACTTGGATCTGTGTATTGCTATGGTAACTTTGCTGTTTTCTGATGACGTGATAAGGGCAAAAATGTATGTTGTGTGACCCTGCAGAAGCGTGAATTTACGCTTACCTTCAGGAGGTGACTCTGTGTGTTTGCAAAGCCCCTGCCTTTGCTTTAATTGCTCATTGCAGCTCTTCAGTCCCGGGGCTTGGCTTAGTGTGTGTGTTACTGGGAGTTGTTGGTAAACTAAGCGGCCAGCGCTGTTTCAGGGTGCTCCTCTGAATGTTCCTGTCCTGTGTAAAGCTGCTGCTGGTGTGGAACTTAACATACTGTTACTAGTGCTTCCTACTTGCATCATGTAAAACAACATTTTCCCTTGTCTAGTTCCATGTTGTTTGTGCCATCGTGTCTGATTTAGTAGAATGTCTTAATGCTTCATGTAGTGAACTGGCAAAACTGTGCTGGGTCTGTATTGTGTACGTGTTTTAGAAGGGTGCACCTGAACCTGCTTTCTGTGTCTGTGCCTCCCTGCTGCTCCCTTCCTGCCCCGAGCACCTGGGGCCCCGTGAGCCTCCTGTGGGGCGCCGGCCTGTCCAGGTGCTTCCCGGCACGCGGGTGGGTGCTGGGATTCTGGGTTTGACCCTGAAATGGGTAAGTGGGTACGAGCTCTGCACTAAGCTGGGTAGTGGCTAATGTAGCCAGAGGAATCGTTGGGTCCCAAGGAGCTTCCATCTAACCGAGAACCCTGCCAACAGTCCGGTGGCAGGGAAAATGCTGTCATCAGGAATGTAGCTTTCCCAGGATAGAGCTTTCCCTTTGCACTCCCCAGCGCCGCTCCTGTGATTTGCACCTCTGTGAAAATCCCTTGGGTTTCACAGCTGTGGAACAGGCAGCAGGTGCTTGCAGGGAGTGGGGACTGCAGTGAGCAGGACAAGGTGTAAGGTTAGTCCCTGAGACCTCTTCCCTAAGCTCCTAAGCAAACTAACCTTTGGTAAGGTAACCCCTTGTGCGAGTCCTCCTGGAGTCTTTGGCTATGTTTTCCAGTTGTGTTTCAGAGGATGCTTTCACCAAACGATGGTAGTGCACACCTTAGCACAGAATTGTTACTTGGTGCTTTGCAAGAAAACAGAGACTTTTAGTTTTTTGAGAATGCAAAACTTCTGACATATGTTACCAAAGACAAAAGCCTAAACTTAATACCATGCCGTGTTGTACTCGGTGCTCAAAAAGTGCTCTTAACTCTTTTCTTCTACGTAGGAGGCAAGCGAAGCCTACTTGGTTGGCCTGTTTGAAGACACCAACCTGTGTGCTATCCATGCCAAACGTGTCACAATCATGCCAAAAGATATCCAGCTAGCACGCCGCATACGTGGGGAGCGGGCCTGAGCCTCCCTCCGATGGGTTTGTCCTTCTCGATGCAAAATCTTCTTCCTGTTATTGGTAGTAATGAACGTTAGATATTTTTTCCATGGGGTTAAAAGGTACCTAAGTATATGGTTGCAAATGGAAAAATAGGGGGGACAGAATTGGATATTGGCAGGGTTTTTTTTTTTTTCCATTTTCATTTGTGTGTGGATTTTTAATATAAAAAAGGGGACATAAAGCATTAATGCGGTCAAAAAAAAGTTTAAACAATTCAACTTTATAAAAAAAAAGATATAAATAAATCTGTCAATTTTTTTCTGGACAATGCCAGCATTTGGATTTTTTTAAACAAGTAAATTTCTTATCAATGGCAACTAAATGGTGTTTGTAGCGTTTTTATCATACAGTAGATTCCATCCATTCACTATACTTTTCTAACTGAGTTGTCCTACATGCAAGTACATGTTTTTAATGTTGTCTGTCTTCTGTGCTGTTCCTGTAAGTTTGCTATTAAAATACATTAAATGATCCTTGCTTTTAGTCTTGATTTTTAAATATTTCATGGGGGTTTTTGGTTTATTGTTTTAAGCCTCATGCACTCTCATGACTTTGTTACTAAGTTTCATTCTTGGCTGACTAATTTTCTCTTTCAGTAATGACCTCTAGTGAATCTGAGCACTTAGTCCAAGTACACTGCAAGCAGGAAGACACTTCTGTAACCATTTTTCTGTTACAAGGCTTCATAGAAACAAATACTTGCACAGAAGCACACATTGGAAAAGTTGCGTGTGGGATTGAAAGGTCTCATAGAGAAGTTTACTGCTGTAATTACTCTGTGAATCTTAATTTTAAATTTGCACCTGACACAGGGTTAAGGTTTCTGATGGACCAGCCCAGCAGTAGTGCTGTGTTTTTCAATTGCTGCTCTAGATAATGAGTTACAGAGAAGAAGCTGCCCAGGCAACGTATGAATTTCACCTCTGAGCCAAGACCTCCATAAAGCGGTTTTGCTGCTGACTTCTTTCAAGACATTCTAGCTGAGCCCAAAATACGAGGGTGAATTTGTCTGAAAATTGCCAAAGAGGATTAATAGAGATGTATTAGGTGCTTTAGGATCTTGAATAGAGAGGCCAGACTTACAGGATAAATCACATTATTCACAACTTGTTCAGCTCTAGGAATGAATGCTCTCTGCCAGGATTGTGCCGAGTGATTTTGATGGAGTGGCTTGTCACAGGGAAAACTAATACCAGGCAAAATGTGATCATGCTCTGCTGAGGCCAGTGATCATACCTGTGATCATACCTGAGAGCTAAACAGAAAGGAAAATACGTCTTAGAGCATCCAGAAAAACACAGTTTGAAAAAAAGTGAGCAAAAGAATCAACTGATTTGAGATGTCACTTCGCTTTACGTGGTAACAGCCCTATCAAACTCCATGTAATGTAAATGTATTTCAGTGTAGTGTCTTCAGCTATTAACTACCTAGGTACTTCAGAATTGCTCTTATGTATCAGTCCATAATAGTATATTATGGAATAATATGGAATTATGGAATAATAATTCCTTTCACAAAAAGGAATTAGGCTGATTATTTCGTAATAACATGAACTGAAGTATTGATAAAGAACCTTTTTTTTTCTTACTTATGCTAGAAAAACAAATTTAGGAATTTTGGTAGTTATTTGAAATATTAATAAGTTATTTCTTTTAAAAGAGAGAATTAAGATTAGAGGTAGGTGAATAGTGCAATTAAACTACTCCAAACAGCAAAAAATCATAATGAAAGTCCAAAGGTTTAGGAATCTTGCACAGTTCACAGTGAGCATTTGAGTGTGCAGTGCCACATTCACCGCTTAGCAGTGAATTTGCCTCCTTGGGAGTGTGGATAATGCCAATTATACGAGAGCTGTTGTGTGAATTCCGATATTGATTAGCTGTCTGTGTCTGTATTGATACCGGATGTCTTGTTGTGGTTTTATTCCCATGGGATTTTGGAGTACCACCTCTCTGCTCCCAGTTTGCTGACATGGATGCTATCTAGGTACTGTTATTGTGGGGGGGGGGGGAGTACAAAAGGCAATGCTGTGTTTTTTAATTTATTTATTTCAATTTATGAATATTTTATACTTTTTTAAAGATTTATTGGAATTAATAAGTTATTTGATATAATTAATTGAGAACTGTCACGGTGACAGTTCCTGTGCCAGGCCGGGGAGTCAATCAAAGGCAGAGTCAGCACCACAGAGCGAGGTAAAAAGGTGGTAATGGTTAGTGATGAACACACCAGCTGCAAGGGGAGCTGCAGCAACACCCTACGCAATTCCTGTTTACCGAACTCTTTGTTGTATAGCGACATTTCTACAAAAAGCTTCCTGGAACATGGTGAACAACAGGAGGACCATCTAATGCTCAAGATCTGCAGTTAGGGCATGTGTGGATCATTAGAAACAGTAGTTATTCACTCACCTGGTCAAAGATACACCTGGGATTATGAATGCAATATGGGGTGGCAATAGCAGTTTAGCCTATTACAAACTATTGTTAATTATGTGTTCAAGGCAGGTGCTTGAACCTAAGGAGCTAACTGACCACGAGACAGTGGTGGTTCTGGAGGATGTGGCAGTCTGTTCCTCTTAGATATGAGAATCACTAAAAGGACTAAAAGATTGGAAAAGAACTTCAAGATCGTTGAGTCCAGCCGTAAAGCTGCTCCACCATGCCTGCTAAACCATGTCCCTAAGTGCCTCATCTACACGTTTCTTGAACACTGCTGGGGACGGTGACTCCACGGCTTCCCTGGGCAGCCTGTTCCAATACTTCACCTCTCTCCATGTAGAAATTTTTCCTAGTGTCTAACCTTAACCTACCCTGATGTCACTTGAGGTCATTTCCTAGTGTCCTGGCTGTAGTTATTCTAGAAAAGAGATCGATCTCCACCTCACTACAACCTCCTTTCAGGTAGGTCTAGAGAGCGATAGAGTGGTAAGGTCTTCCCTGAATCTCCTCCAGACTAAATAACCCCATCTACTTTAGCTGCTCCTCATAAGTTCTGTGCTCCAGCCTCTTTCCCAACCTCCTTGTCCTTCTTTGGACACGCTCCAGCACCTCAGTGTCCTTGTAGGGAGGGGCCCCAAACTGGACACAGTATCAAGGTGCGGCCTCACCAGCGGCAAGTACAGGGGAACGATCACTTCCCTGGTCCTGCTGGCTGTTCCTGATAGAAGCCGGGAGGCTGTTGGCCTTCTTGCCCCCCTGGGCACGGAGCTGGCTCGTGTTCAGCCACCTGTTGACCAGAACACCCAGATCCTTTTCTGCCACACAACTCCCCAGCCTCTCTGCCCCAAGCCTGTAGCGCTGCATGGGGTTGCGGTCAAAGCAGAAGACACTTGGCCCTGTTGACCCCCATACAGTTGATCTTAGCCCTTCAATCCAGCTTGTCTAGATCCCTCTGCAGAGCATTCCTACCCCTCAACAGATCAATTCTTCCTCCCAGCTTAGTATCTGCATATTTGCTGAGTGCACTCAATGCCCTCATCCAGATCATCGATAAAGGTATTAAAGAGGACTGGCCCCAGCACTGACCCTGGGGAACACCACTTGTGACTGGTTGCCAGCTGGGTTTAACTCCACTCACCACCACTCTCTGGGCTTGGCTATCCAGCCAGTTCTTCACCTGGTGAAGCGGCCACCTGTCCAAGCCATGAGCTGCCACTTTCCCCAGGAAAAGACAGTGGGAAACTATGTCAAAGACTTCACTGAAGTCTTAAGTAGACTACGTCCACGGCCTTTCCCTCATCCACTAGGAGGGTCACCTGGTCACAGAAAATTAGATTGGTCAGGCAGGACCTGCCTTGCACGAACCTATGTTGGCTGGGCCTAATCCCTTGGTTGTCATGCACATGCTGTGTGATCGCCCTTAAGATGATCTGCACCATAAACTTCCCTTGATACCGAAGTCGGGCTGACAGGCCTGTAGTTCCCCAGACCTTCCATCCGAGCCTTCCTATAGATGGGTGTCACATTGTCAAGGCTCCAGTTGTCCGTGACTTCCCCTGTTGACCAGGCCCCTGACAGATGATGGAGAGCAGCTTGGTGAGCACTCCTGCCAGCTCCCTCAGAACCCTCATCTGGTCCCATAGACTTGTGAGTGGCCAAGGGGAGTCACTGTTTCCTGCTGGATTAGGGGAGTTTATTCTGCCCTCCATTGGTGTCTTCGAGCTCAGGGGGCCAAGTACCTTGAGGATGACCGATGTGGACATTAAAGACTGAGGCAAAGAAGGCACTAAGTACTAAGAGTGCTTTGTACTCTTCCCCAGTTGCCTGCCCCTTCTTCCAAAGGTGATAAACCCTCCTTTTTTTCCCCCCCCGGAATCCCAACAGTAGTTGGCTATGCAGCTAGGCCAGTCGTCTTCCCTTCCGGTTCGTCTTTCAGCGCACGGGGACAGTCTGACCCTGCTCTTTAAGATTTCCTCCTTGAGAAAAATCCAGCCTTCCTGGACCCATTTGCCCTTCAGGGCTGTCTCCCAAGGAACTCTCTGAACCAAAGTCCTAAACAGGCCCAAAGTCCACCCTCCAGAAATCCAACAGAGCAGCTTTGCTGAGGCCCCTCCTGACCTCACCGAGAACTGAGAACACGATAGTTTCGTGGTCACTATCCCCAAGAGGACCTCTGACCACCACATCTCCCCAGTCCTTCTCTGGTGGCAAAGCGCAGGTCCAGCAGGGCTCCTCCCCGCGAGGCTCCCTTACCAGTGGTGGCAGGAAGTTGTCTTCCACACACTCCATGAACCTCTTAATGCTGTTCCTCTCTGGTAGGGTGCAGGCCCCTGTGAGAACAAGGGCTGCCAATCATGAGACTTCTGCCAGCTGCTGCTGCAATGCCTCATCTGCCTCGTCATCCTGCTTGGGTGCTCTGCAGCAAACTTCCACCAGGATATCGGCCTTGTTCCTGATCCATAAACACTCTACTTTTCCATCACCAACATGGAGCTCCACGCAGTCAAAACACTCCCTAGCACACAGCACTACCCCCCCGCCTTTCCTTCCTTGCGTGTCCCTTTTGAAGAGCCCGTAGCCATCCACTGCAGCACCACGACTGTGGTCCCACCATGTTGTATCCCCTTCCTGCCTAGGCTAAAGGCCTCTCCATGAACCCTGCCAACTCGTGGGCTTGGATTCTTTTCCCCCTGCAAGACAGATGAACCCCATCTGTTGCCTGCAGGCACGGTGCTATATAGACTGCCCCATGGCCAAAAAACAGGACTCGCTGTCTATGTATTGAATTCAGAAAGCAAGATTGACTTGGAAGTAAGACACTATCAAGGGGGAAATCTCAGGAGGAAACTTTCTGGTAATGTTGCCTCACAGTGCCAGGATGAAGAGCTACCTGCTTACTGCCCATCTTAACCAATGTACTTTCAGTTCAGGTTAAATATCCTTCCAGAGATGTGTGTTGCCTGCAGAAAGCTGGTCACTGGCAGTTGGCAGCCAAACGTGCTCAGAGTACTGACCATTGCCTGGCAGGAGCGTCCAGGGGGGAAAAAGGCAGACAGAAAACTCAGAGGGGTTCACAAGGGTTTAAATATTACTGTGACAGGGCTCAAGATTCTCAAGGGGTATCAAAGTGAAGAGAAAGATTAGAATTTGGCTGTTTTACTTGAAAATGCATTGAGATGTTAGGATGCATTCAATTAGGATGTTACTGTTAGGCTGAAAATTCCGTGTGAAGACGGTCAAACAGGTGACACTCCTTCTGCCTTCCTCTGTCCCCCTCCTCCCCGCCACAGAAAGCACCCCAAACCTGCTGTGGGATTTTGAATTTAATCACTGAAGGTTTGTGCAGGACCAGATTATTAATGGATGTTGTAGGCTTCGTTGTAGCACCTGTTTTAAACTAGCAAGGTCATTTGTTCAGCAAATAGAGTCAGCACAACTATTTTTGTTTACAATATCTGCCCATAAATATAATCTGTTAATATGGGTGAAATTTGGGGGTGCATTTTTTCCCGGAGTGCGGTTGTAATTTGGAGTTGCTATCCCAAGCCACATGTCCTTGCCTTCTGACTTGCATGGGGCTTGGGGACCGCTCTGTGATTTGAATCCATGTTTTCTGACCTGACTGAAAGCCTTGTCACACACATACCTCCTGCCCCACATTTTTTTTTGGTCAAATTTAGCCCAATTTGGCTCAGTATAGCTGCTTCATCCGCAACATTGAAGAAAGACAGAAGAGCAGGACTGTATTTCATGAGCAATATGTATTTAGAGTGCAGTTTCACCGTGCACTCAATCCGGATTTATATCTTTGCTGCCATTCTGCCATTCGCTTTTCCTGCCACGCTTGCCTCTAGTGAGACTGAGTGATGAGTTAGCTGCTTTCCTCCTGAGCTTGATCTAATAAAGTGCAGACTAGTGTTCACATCCAAGGTGCCGGTTGCTCTCTTTACTGCAATTACCTTTCCTGCTACAGCAAGCAGATGGATGCAACTCTTCACAGTCATACTAACAGATAAGGGATTAAAAACTTCTTTTTTTTTCATAAAATTTTAAACTTCATAGGTTTGAATTCAAAGGAGGAATTCGAGTGTCAGGAAAGTATTTCCCTAGCCTGAATCACCTTTGCTTAGATATTATTGCAGTCACTATTTATAGTGAATCATCCTCAATGTTGGGATTTGTTTACACTAAGTGCATGATGAAGACTTGTTTAAGGAAGATTTGCCCACAAACAAACAGGTGCATTGTTGAACAAAGAAATAATTTATATATTAAAATATATTTATCTGGGGAGGCTTTGTTATCTTCTGACCTGGATAACATGATGTAAAAAAGTAGGCCAGTGTGTGAAGAACACTGCAACTATTGATAGCAGAATTGAAAAGGAGCCAGTCTGAGTGCCTGGTCCGACCTGCTTAACGTAACGTGTTGGGTTTCAGCAGGTGCCACCTCATCCAGCTCGCAGTGTGGGTATTGAAAACACGGGGCACACAGCACAGCTAGCAGGGTCTAACGACTGTCTTCAAAATAAAATAACATAAAATAACATAAAATAACATAACGTAACATAACATAACATAACATAACATAACATAACATAACATAACATAACATAACATAACATAACATAAAGATCTTGTTCACCAAAAAGTCTTGGCTAAAGGGGTTGCTGTCCGTTCTGTAGAGTGGCTGTCACGTATAGTTGAGATGTTGGTGGCTTCCTGGGTGGAGGGAGATCCCCTTAACTGCCCCTGTTTTATTTCAAATAAAGAACACCATTAAATCATGAGGAAAGACTGCCAAACTCTTGCCTCTCGGCAAATGCTCCCTGTTCCAGCATGCCTAGGCAGAGGCTTTGTATTTTTGGGTTCTTAGTGCTCGTGCTCCCTGTCCCTTTGCAACTGTAGTGCCTGAGATAGAAACGCTTGGATGAAATTCCACACACACAAAAAAGGGAAGCGCCTGGGGCCAGCAGCGCATGCAGCTCGTGCTGGCCGAGCCAGCGTTGCCTTCGCCCTGTGCGGGGAAGGAGCCTGCGCCCGTGTCCCGCTCCCGGCAAGGCTGGGCCTGGCCAGGCCTGGCTCAAGCTGCGGCGTCTCCAGCGCAGCGGGAGCAGCTCCAGCTGCGGGAGGCTCCTGGGAAGTGGAAGCTTTTGGAACAACAAGGGCAAACCCTGCTGGAGCAAAAAGAAAAATCCCTATGGATTGGGAAGCCATCTGTGTCTGCTGCCAGTGCTGAGTGCGGATGCTCTTCTCTCTCCATAGACAAGATATAATCGTCCCTTCTTCAGTGAAGAGCATCGGAGTTGCTACATCTTCTTTGGAAGTCTTCCTGAAGTCTTCGAAGTGTTCCATCTTCATGGAAGTGTCCCCAGGAAAGCCTATCAGGAAATGCCTGCTGTGCAAAGACCCTGCAACAACCACAGGTTGCTGCTTTTACCAGCTTTATGAGTAATAAATGTCATCCTTTGATTTTCGCCCTCCCTACCTTCTGCTCATGGATAGCTGGGGTATCCATGATGGTGCCAAGCACCTCTGAACGCTCCTTAGCGTCTGCTGCAGCTGGTGGGCAGCGTAAATACCTCGTGTAGCGTTTGCTCCGTGTCTCTAGGGCTCCTGCGTGACGCTCAGGTGCCCCGGGCAGGCTGGGCCTGCACAGCAGCAGTCACTGCGCGACAGCTGCCGCCTCCGCTCCCTGGAGCGCAGGCGGAAGGCGGGAGAAACGCGGCTTGCCGCCCTGCGGGGCCCTCCTGTGTCAGGGCATCGCTCGCATCGCGCCGCCTCGCGGGTGGCAGCGCGCCAGCCCCAGCTGCGCCATCCCCGGGGCAGGGGAGCCGCGACGCGGGCCAGCCAAGGCTGGAGCGGCTTCAGGCGGCCTCTGGGGCCGCTAATGGCGGGCAGGGAGAGGTGCCGGGCTGCGGCAGCCTCAGGGCTCAGCCTTGTGCCCGGCGCGAAGGCGGCGGCAGCAGCAGCAGCGGGCGGGCGCTCCCTGCGCTCACCTGGAGGGGTTCGCCCTGTGTCGGCTCCTGCTGGTGCTCTGGCCCGGTGGCTCTTGCAGCGGTTCCGATGGCGCCGGGGTCTCGCTGCAGCGCAGCCGGCAGCCCCGGGCAGCGGTGGTGGCGGCCGCGAGGCGCTGGCGCTGCCTGGGTGTGCGCGGTGCGGCCGGCCCCGCGCCTGCCCTGCGGGGAGCGTCCCTCGTCTGCTGCCGGGAAGCAACCGCGCCGAACAATGCGGGAGAAGCAGCAAAGCCACGGCCGGGATCCCGCCTCGCGAGCGTCGATTCCGTAAAGGAATAACACGAGCGCTGTCCTCTTTGTGCTTAAGCCATCTGTGGTGAGATAATGTATTTTAAAGCTGCCTTGGCTAGAGCGAGCAGCGCCCACCACGCAGCCGATGGGCTTGCAGTGCACAAAGTCTATCTGGCTGCTCCTGTGAGTTCTCCTGTGCCCGAAAGCAGAGCAGAGCCTGGGCCCGAGAGCACCACGGAAACACGGCGGTGCCCCACGCACTGGGAGGCAGGGCCGGCCCCGAGCCCTACACCGGGCTTGGGCTTCCCTCCTGATCTCGCTCAACTGAGTGACAGCAGATCCTTCAGAATAGGGCGCTAATGCTGGGATATGCTCGAATGCATGTGGACCTTGCTGCCCTGTGTCTCGTTCTGAAGCTGTCCCGCCTGCGATGCTGGTGAGGAAGGCTGTTGGATGGATGCATCATGTACCTGTTTTATATACATATAGCTATAAATGTCCCCGCACACCCCTTGGAGGGCTGGGACAGGAAGGTTGACCGGGATGTACTTGCACTTGACCAAGGGCAGCCTTCGCTGTTGGTTGGACACTGTGCATGGGGGCGGTAGCTCCCACCTCAGCAAAGGCTCCTTGAGCGAATGTGGGGTCTTTGGCACTGCTGGGAAAATGGAAACGGATCCGACTGAGGATTGAGCAGAACACCTCGAGGAGCACGGACACCCACCCACACGTGTGGCGGGATTGGTTCAAGTAACTGATTCTCAGGGGAAATCGTCACGCAATGAGGTGTTTACCCTCTATTTGTCATTGCACTTTGCTACACAAAATCCTCGTTGTTCGGCTGGGTGTTAGCACATCTTCCCTGCGCTCGAGGAGCCTCCTCTTCCTCTGCGGGGCCGGGCCCTGGCTTGCAGGAGCTGAATTCCCCGTCTCCTGCCCTGAGGAGGCTCCAGCCGCCCTGTTGGGAGCTGCTGGAGCCCTCTGGATCCACCCTGCTGGATGCCGCTGGGAGGCCTCTCCCCGGCATCGGGCTGCCAGCCCCATCCCGCCGCAGCCCCGGGCAGCCGGGAGCGCAGGGCGGCCTCGGGGCAGGATGGGCCTGGCGGCCGCGCGCTTCCGCTCGCAGTGCTCCGAGGAAATCGCTTTCCTTTCCCCGGCAAGGAAACGACGACGGGAGGAGGCAGACAGTGAGTGCTGCCGGTATCCGGCTGCTTCTGGCACCGCCGCGGCGTTTCCTGCGCGCCCCTCCGCTTGGAAATGAACAGTCAACTCAATGCAGATATAGAGAGACGTAGATAAAAGATTTAAAGCGAATTTCTGGCCCATCTGCTCCTCTGGAGCCCCTTCCGCAGGCCGTGGGAGGCTGTGGCCGATGGCGCCTGCAGCCGGGTGCTCCCGGGGCTCGCAGGCACCGCGCGGGGAAGTCGCTGCACAGAAACCAGAGCAAAGCGCCGAATCCCCCCCAAAGCTGCGGCCCTGCTGGCCGGGAGAAGCCTCCCTGCACGTCACGGCTCCCCCATCCCGGTGCTGAGTGCAAACGAAACAAAGTTGGGCCTTAAAGGGGGCAGTTTAAGCTCGCGCCATTGCTGCTTTTCAAGCACGAGCGGCGTTAGCAGTGGTGGGTGCAGCTGAAGCAGCAGCTCTGCGCCCTGAGAGACTGGGGCTCCCCGAGGTCCTGCCACCCACCTAGGGCTGTGAAGGAGCGTGGGGCAGAAGCTGCGCTTGGGAAGGAGAAGCCGGGAGGAGCAGGAGGAGCAGTCGGCAGCAGAGGTGACGGAGCTGTGACCACCTCACCTCAGCGTGGCGGTGGCTTCGAGCCGCCCCGAGCGCATGGAGGACACCGGCCGCCCCGAGCGCGTGGAGGGCACCGGCCGCACCAAGAGTGTGGAGGACACCGGCCGGGCCCGCGGGGCCACGAGCTCCTGGGCCACCAGCGCGGGGGCTCCGAGGGCCCCAAGGGCTCCCTGCAAACGCCGCAAGCGCCCGGCCGAAGGTGCCCTGCACACAGCAAGGTGCAGGGCGGCCCCAAGGGTGGCTGTGGGCCAGGAGGCGGCTCCGGGCCCCACCTCGGCTCCCTTCCTGCCCTAGGGGAAGGCAGCACCAGCCGCAGGACAGGGCCATTCCAGCCGCTCTCTCCTCACGCTCCCCAAGGGCTCCATGGCCAGAAGCTGGGGAAAAGGACCCATCCGAGGGGGCAGGTGACAAGCTTAGCACTGCGGGGAGCCACGCGCTGCGCTGCCGCGGTCTCCACATTAATGAAAAGCCAACAGTGTTACAGATAAATGTATTTTAATTAGGATTAAATACTATCTCATGGTATTTTGAAATCGCACTTGTACTGTACTAATCAACAACCAGCGGCAATTAAAAAAAAGTCGTGAAATGGAGAAGTTCTAACATCCCACACGTGACAGTAGCTGCTGCCATGGAAAGCAACACACATCACTCCCGAGAACAGTTATCCTTAGAGGAAAAGGTCGCAACAGTGTCCTATGGACAGAAACCTAAATTGAAGACTGGAAGAAATATATTAGTGCCTGCCTTCTTAAAAGGGTGCTTTTTTTTTGTTTTTGGTTTTTTTTTTTACATTAAATACAGCTTTCTTTAAAAGCAAGGTACTTTCTACAGCCGCGGTTGATCCGCTGGATCAGAGGAGAGGGAAGTATCGTGGATGCACAAGCCCAGGAGCCCAAGGGGTGCCCAGGGCAAGGGCCAGCGCTCCGCACCTGCACCTAATCAAGGGAAATACAACTGCCAGAGTCCCCACACAGACCCCTAGTGACCCACTCCAAGCAGAGCCCTTGCACAGCTCATTGCTGCAAGATGCACCCTGGGGTGCAGGGCAAGAACAGGGGGTTGCTCCTGCGCCTATGTGCCAGGCAACCACATGGATTTTGCCGCTACATAAAATACACCGCGGTGCCCCGTCCATCCCTGTGAAACTGTGAGTTGGAGCTGCGTTATTAACTGTGTCTCTGCCCAAAGGTGGGGACTGAGGCAGAACCACCAGGGCAGACTAAAATGCACTGGCAGCGATTCCCATCATTAGTGCAACATTAACTCCTACACTTGACCAAAGTGACTTACTATTCAGGTGCACAATGTGTTCAGTCAGGTTTACAAAAAACAGACACACCAGAAAGTTGTGCAGAAAACTGATTTCCATTTTAAAGTTCACCCTATTAAAAATATTGTGCCCTGGTTCAAATTCAATCCCTTCCAAAAAAGATATATATACACACATATATTTTGATTCTATGGTTAGCAGCAGGGCAGAGTGATTAAGGTTCTACTTGTTACATATACTTGAAACCGTTGTTCAGTTTATGCCTTCAAAAAATAAGGTTATTCACCGTACTTTCGGGGCTCTGTTCCTCCTCATCGCAGTCACTACACTGGCTCAGGGAACTGAACTTCAATGCTTTTCTTCATTGAGGACAGAAGCGACACAACTTGTTTCTAAACCGCATCAACTTAAAGTTCAAGTTTTAATGGTGTAAAAATTCTGACATTCAATTACAGTTAAGAGAAACTTGCTACACAGCAAACTGCATCCAAATCTACCAGTTATTGATGGGACCTTTAAATTAACTGTTAACAAGTTACTGAAAGCATCCAGACGTGGAAACATCAGGTCACCCAGCCAGTGAACCAGCAATGCCCTCCCCATGTACATGAGCCTTTGCAGATGCAACTAGTGTGACTTCAGCACCGGAGCCACCGACTGCCACGGGTTAACTCGGCGCCCAAAGAGCCTAGGGAGATCCTGTGTTAAGCCCAATGCAATATGCATTAGTGTCATGGAGCAGGAAGATCCCAGTGTCTACTTGTTAAAGTTCACACAAACCATACAGATACAGACAGGATAAAACACAGACTCAAGAGGATCCGTTATGCTTGAAGAAAATCCCAAATAAAATGACATCTTCTGCACAGCCCAGCATCAGGCAGAGCCCCATCTTTATCTAGTGTAATAAACTCTGTAGTAAACTGTTTTTGACCTCCATAGAGAGTAGGAGTTGTCAAATTTAAGGAGATAAACTCCCCTCCCTGGGTACTGGTGGCTGCCAGCGTACACTTCCTCGTGACAGTCTCGTCTGTACACAGGCACAATTTCATCTAGCTGAGGCTTGTTGGCATTCTTTTTGGCTTTTTCTTCACTGCTGGCATTTTCTGCAAGGGGGAAAGAAAAAAAAGAAGAGTTAAACAGAGGCACATACTTTACAAGTGAAAGTCAGATCTTAAGGGTCCTGACCTGTAGTGACTTTGTTAGTTTAAAAGTCAGACTTGGGGGAGAGTAGGAAGGAAGGTGTTGGAGACACGAGGTAAGGCAGTCAAAAGCCAGGAGCAGCAATAAGCATGGGCTCCTGCATTTCACTCCACTGCTGCCCAAAGGAATCGCACTCCTGCCCTTCTAAGGGAGCAATCTATCCATCTGCCCTTGCAAAACTGCATTTGATGAAAAGCAGGTTTGCCTCTGCTTCAGTGCAGACACTGCTTTATGCTGAATTTCACTGTTTGATACTGAAACCACCTTCCTTCTCTCCCCACACCTGAGCCACTTTTCAGAGATGCCAAGCACCCAGTTTTCATTAAGCCACTCCACAGCTTGACTGAAATATTCATGTAAACGAGTATTTTACCTTCCTCTTCATCCTCATCATCACTGGATTCACTGACATGCACACTGACTGCAGTGTTAGGGGAGTCTGTCCATTCAAAATACACCCCGAAACCAATGTCATAATTGTCTGTTGCAAACTCCCAAAACAGGTAGGACCCCTCTTCGTGGGTGGGTACTCTAACTGTAACCACTTCTCCTCGGCCCACTGTGATCACAGAGTCTGCATCCTGTCGGATTTTCTCCTTGAAGTCTTTTATCTGGGGTCGTGTCCACATTGATGGGGCAGCTATCACTGGAACCGAATCTAGAGGAGAGGGAAAATATTCCAGTTAAGTGTTTGTCTCAAGGTTGTTGATGCTGTAAGCTGATGCGTGCTTCTAGCTCACTTCTCAGTGTGCTAGAGCTGCTTCTACGCTGTTATCATTTCCTAAGGAAGAAAAGGATCTTTGACAGGGTTCAAACTTGTTTGAAATGCAGTGCAGGTTTGGATACACCAGCACACACTGAAACCCCACCAGTTCACCCATTCACCACATTTACACTGACAGTGCTTAAGCAAAAGTGACTCAAGAGATGTCTGCTAGTGGCACTGGGGCCACATTACACAAAATGTATAAATGCAATAGAACCTCTCTATGGGATCCCTATTCCATCCCTATACCTATGAGTATTTTCGCTCAAAATGCTTTCACTGCTTCATCCTTCTTCTCCACAACAGCTTGATTTTATCTCTGTGCAATATATTTTGCCATTAGAGAAACCAGACCTAGGAACCAAACTTAGGCTCTTGCATTGTCCACCAAAGCCAAGAGCTACAATGATCACAGATATCATCCGTGTCCTTAAAAAAAAGGAAAAGACATTTGAGGTTATTTACTACAGGATCTAGTTCAACCTACCTTTTGGTCCATTCTCTAACGCTTCTTCCAAAGCCTCTGGATCCAGCTCTTTTTCAGAGCTGTCTGTATGGGCACTGGCCTGCCCATTAATAGATGGGATGTCCCCTGGGGCAGGCGCATTCACCATGGATGCTGTACTGGGAGGTGTCCCTGCTGCCACCACCGCCTCCTGCTGCTTTTGTAAGGCTGCCTAAAAGGAGAGAAATTAAATCAGGTAAACACAGCAGTTCTGAGACATCTAGCTAGCAAAAGGTATAATGGCAATTTTTAAAAGTCTCCCCTCCACCCCGTGAGGAGGACTGATATGAGAAAGCAGGAGCAGCACATGTTACCATGTAGAATTACATGTGCTCAGTATCACAGGAATCTAATCGCTCTGTTCCAGCCTGCTGGATACAGCCTGAGCTGAAAGACTCAACTCGAAAGTTAACTAGAGCATGCACAGTAAGCTGTTACACTTCATTACGAGAGCTGGCCATTTCAGCATCTCCTATGGCACTTATTTTAAGAAAAAGAGCAGTGATTTGTTTGCTGTTTTTCACATGGGGGTTGAAAGTGTTCTGACTTGGGATCATCCAGCTTAAAAAAGGGCAATACTTGAGACCTTAAGTATTTTGCCAATTGGTGGGTTAACTTGCTGAAAAGGGCTCTCAAACCCACAGAGTCCAGGCAGGGTGGTCATTTAATTTGAATGCAGGCAACTTAAGAGCCAGAAGGACTGCAAGGAAGCTGGAGAAAGGATTATTAAAGCCCAAGGGTGATCCATGAAAAGAAGACTTATGCACATGGAAACTCTTTAGACAGCACTCATGATGCTGTCCCTCTGCAGAGGATGGGACATACCTGGTATAGTCTTATCTTGGGGGACACTCATTCCTTTGGATTTAGGCAGGATGCCTCATCCCTTTAGCTTCAAGGCTTGTTTTTCCCTCATTTATCAGTAAGAGGAAATTACTGATATATTTTTGGCAGGGATAGGGCAGAAGGTGTAACTGATAGTACTGCTTTAAAGAACAGCCTAATAAGCATATCGTTTTGTTTAATGAATGCAGATATTTTGAGTAAGACAATATAGTTAGTAACATTTCAAACCTGCCCAACTGTACAAGCGCTGTCCAGACCTACCTTCACTACAGAAGGTTCCAGGGATTAAATTTGAAATGTTGAGAACTTATCTGGAAGGGCTATATGGAATAGTTTTCTAAAATCAGTCATATCAAAACCTGGTCCAGAAGAAACCAGGACAGAACAAGCACTAACAGATCCTGAAAGTGCCTGAATTTTAAGCCTTCAGTGGAGAGCAGTACATCTCAGATGGGCAGAGGCCATCTCAGAATCAGGTCCTCTGCACAGAGGTCAAATGCTAGACATGAAGTTTGTTTTTCCATCTGTTGAAGACACTTACAGGGGTAGCTTTGAGCTTTAAAGCAGTTTGAGATTTGAACGAAGCACATTCAGAGATGCAAGACCCTCCTGAACGAAGCAGCAGTAAACTTTCAAGCCCAGACACAAAATCATTGCACAGAAGCACCGCCCCCTGTTGCTTCTGGTAGAAACATTTATCCTCCCGCCCCCAAGTCACACACTGCTGCCCAAAGGCTGTGCTTTAAAGGGGGATATGTGTAGGGAAAGCTGCCTGAAGAGGCTGGCTTATGCCTGGGCTCAATGCACTGGTACTTGCACACAGATGCCAGAGCACAGAGCTCAGGATTTGGTCTCTAAGAACTTTAACAAATCTTTAACAAATAGAGTTATTAGCAAATGCTACTTAGAGTACTCTGGATTAACATATGCTCCAGAAATCTACTGGCAGAGATTAATAAAGGGATTTGAGCATTTAGTCATTAGTCACACTTTTTGCCTCTCCTTGTTAACAGTCAATCTTTTCAAGGGGGACAGGAACAGAGAAGTTAACATCTCCCAAAGTCAGCCTGGGGGCACCCAGCGCGAGCAAAGCTCCCCTGGTGTCCGTCCTACCTGCTGCTGCGCCAGCTGGACTTGATACAGCTGCTGCATGTACTGCTGGTAGTGCTGCTCCTGGAGCTGCCGGATGAGGAGCTGCTGCTGCTCGTAGTTGCCCGGGTACTGCTGGGCCGCGTACTGCTGGAACTGGACGGCGGTCTGCGAGTTCAGCGCGGCCATGATCTGCTGCCTGCGCGGGCGACACCGCGCCGGCCGTTACGGGCAGCCCGGGCTGCTGCCGAAATCCCTCGGCCTCAGAGACCCTTAGTGCCATTCTGGCACAAACCGGTTAAACTTCTTCCTGCCCCAAAACCCACCCTCTAGCAAGCACCATTTTTAGGCTACCTGGTTAGATGCAACCACCCCAGCAACTGTGACCACTCTGAAGACACGTGGCTTTATACGTACACCCAAGTCCCTTTTCTGCCCAAATTCCTTACCTCTGTAACCTCCCACAGCCACTTATATGACTGCTTATCACATTATAAAAAAACCTCTCATTATTTCAAGGCCTACCCCATCTCCTATTGCTTAATACTGCACAACTGTGATCATACTGCCTCTTCATTTATGTTGCTATTTCACACTCCTCTCGCCTTCACCATGTTAGGTAACAAAGCAGCAAGGCTTGCAGATTAGTTATTTGCTCCCTCTCCAAAATCACTACACAGCAAACACAGGATATTTCCTGGAAAGACAGTTTTACTGTGATGTTACCTACAGGTAAGGAGTGTGTAGGAGGGCAATAGGTGCCAAGCGTGCAATTCCAGATCCATGTTTTGAGCCTGTGGATATGTGTGAGGACAACAGAACAGAACCAGAGCTATCCATTCTAACTAACTAGATTGACAGGGGCTAGAGAATGAGCTCGAGCACATCTGAAAGTAAATTCTGAGCTCCTTTTAGAGAAGTGCTAAGAGCCAGTGACCACTGGTGCACAAATAAGATCTGTAGACACTTCACATTCTCTCAGGGAGGGGATCACCTTGAAGGAGACTATGTTAAGGCTCCTGAGTTAGAAAAAAGCATCAGCCCTAGCATGGAAAAAAAGGAACTACAGCTTTGTGTTCAAAAAAGTGGCAAGACAACTGCCTCAAATTCAAGAAAATTATTTTCTTTGATGTCTCATTTGAGCTACTCACTTCTGTTGTTCCATCCGAAGCCGCTCCTCCTCTATCCTCCTCCTTTCTTCTTCTTCCCGTCTCAGTCGCTCCTCTTCCTCCCGCCTACGTTTTTCCTCCTCCTTTTGTAAACGCTCCCGCTCCTCCTCTTCGCGCCGCCTTCGTTCTTCCTCTTCTCTTCTGCAAAATGCACCCAATAAGCTACTTCAGCATTCCTACAGGCCTAGCATGAGCCATTTCCAGGCAGGCTGTAACCTGCCCAGGCTCTGTTTCACATCACCTCCTTCCACTTCAACTTTGCACACGAGAAAATCTATCACTGTTGGGTTCTACTGCACTGAGCAAATGCAAGCATAATTTTTGTATTAAATAACAATGTTCATTCTAACTTATTACTTATAATCACCAGTAGCAGACAACACAGGATAAGGAAACCTTGAAACCTTAATTTCTGCCAAGTTTTAAAATGCAGACATTAACTACAAGCATCATTTAATAATAGCCAAAACATGGTACAAGACAGCCTTTGTCAAATGGCTAATCCAAAAAAATACAAGTTTTAAAAACACAGTGATTTCATGTGGCTATTTAGTCAACTGATAACACGTGGAGAATTGTGTGAAGTGTATGTTCAGGAACAAACTACTGTACCATTAAAATGAATAAAGTTCCTTTTGGATATTCCAGGTAGGTATGTCTTCACTTCAGAAGCACTCATTACAGACAAGAAGGCTTAGACAGTGCAGAGGGTACCACGGCCATCTGAACTCAAAGCATCCCTCTTGTCTTAGGCTTCAACCTGAGCTGACCACGGCACTGCCTGCAGGTCAGGAGTTATACACGCAGTACACTCTCCTACACCAAGAAATTCAAGATTACCTTCTCTTTTCTTGTTCTTCTTTCTCTATCTTATGGGAAGTGACGTATGTAGAGAACAAGTGGCAGCACCTATTTAGGAGCTTAACAAATTCTGTCATGGCTTCTTGCTTTGACATGTTTCCAAGGGCAGCCCATTCCTTCTTAAGAGAGGAAGAAAGAAATCACAGACTTCATCAGCTGAGAAAGGACTCCATTCTCTTCAAGCCAGTAGCAAACTCCCAGTCCAGGAGGAGGAGGCAGGGAGAGCCTAAGTCAAACCCAGGGACCCAACTGCATCATAAGCTATTTCAACCAACAACCAATAACTCCTGATATTTGAAGCGAGACTTTAAATTTGTAAATCTTGTTGCTCTCTCCTGCCTGCACCAGAAGGAGTTTCAGACAGACACAACTGAATGTTTACACAACATCCAATACAAACCATCATCAGCCCTACTTAGTTCTACGCTGCTTTCTAAAGCTTCCAAAATATAAATGAACTGGCAAGTGAACTTGAAATATTCCTCGGCCCTCTTTCACTCTAGTCCATAGAAAATGTATATAATTTCCCACATGTTTTTTCCAGGTTTGCTCACCGATTACAGTGCTCAAGTAATACAACCAGTTTGGTCTTCTGAGGTGATCCACTTTAGAAAGTGGACTTCAGTCCACTAGCTAAGTCCACTTTGGAAAAAGAAGTGCATACAGTCTAGCTCCAAGATGCTTATGCTGTGCTGCACATTGCTTTTACCAGCAGAAAAAGTGTCAAGAAACACAGGGGAAAAAAAAAAATATAGCTTGAACTGTAAAAAATACAAGTGACAAAACAAGGGTAGCCTCAGACTTGCCAGGATTTACTCAGGGTCCGATTCCAGTGGGAATCTGATTTCAGAAGCCACCATTGGTACTTACAGAGAGGCCGTGGCAAATACTTCTGCAGCAGGCCAAGCCTTCTGCCAGCAGTAACTCCAGCACAAAGCAGAGTTAGAAGCAGGAAACACGGGCTTGTACTTTAATGCAGGCCTAATTAAGTCTTCAACTGCCTTGAGAGACCGGAGAGTCATCACAGCAGCTTTTCCTAATGTGCTTCAGCTAAGTTACAACCCAGATGTTCCTCTGCCAGTTCCATTACTTTACTGTGGCTCAAGATTAAGATATATTGGAAGAGGCTCTTCTCACTTTCCACTACCATATACCTACTGAGGCAGCCCCCATATCTGTGTTAGTACCACTGGGTTCTGGAGAACATTTGCCCAAGAAAACAAGTAGAGTGAAGAACTATGAGTGCAACAGTCTTGTGTTTACCTTCTATCATTCCCCAGCACATCAAAGAATCCAACTTCAGGGCAAGTGTCGGGATTGTAAGGTCCCAAGAGGACCTGCTTGTGCAGTGCCACAAGTTTGAGTTTTTCTTCATATGTTGGATGAAAGGCTTTGCCATCCTTCTCTGTAGAGGGAAAAAAAAGAAAAGTTCACTCTTGTGATTAAGAAATTAAGGGCATAGCAAGTGCTCTGTATAACTGCTACTATGATCCCCTCTGTAAAAACATAATCAAAAGAGATACAAGACACAAAAGGTTAGACAATTTCAATTTTATTCAAATAGAGATTTGTCCAGAAGAAACAGAGCTAACTTGAGCTGCTGAAGCTTAAAGAGTTTTGTTCGTACCACCTAGAACCAACAGATAGTGGGATATATGGCATAAATATTTATGACAATTAGATGAACACCATACCATACAGTTCTATACCTCTGAAATATTTAAAAAGCTTCTGAACTTGAACTCAAATGTGTCTGCCAAGTTTATTTCAAGATGAGTGGGAAGGATTTCCTGTGAAGACAGATATGGTAACATTCAGATTGCTTTCCTCCCGTTGCATGATGCTCTTCACATCAGGCAACTGCATAAATAGCAAGTTAAAGGCAAGAAAGAGCACAGTTAGAATCAAAGTGAAATTCTCCTTGCAGGAATTTGATTACTGCATTTTGCAAAGGCAGCTGGAATAATCTCTCGTGATAAGGTGACTCAACTTGTACCAATGCTCTTCTGCAAAGAGAGCTTCAGCTCTTAGAGACAGGCAGACTAAAAAGCAAAGACATATCCAAGTCGCAGTGGCTCTGCAGCACAGCCTCCTAGAGCAGTCCTGGTTAGGTCACACCAGGGGATTTATTGGCAAGGCAAGACTTTCATACACAATTTTAAATGCATTAGCCAATGCATTAGTCAACTAGGACTTACCTCAGCACACTTACCAAACCATCAAAACAAACCAAAGAAAGAGGCGTCACTAATTGCAATGTTTACTTAAAAAAAAAAACAAAACCACCTTTTTTTCTTGAAGAGGAAACCAAACAAGAGCTTATAACACCCCCTCTTTTTGGAAGGGCTGAAATGAGGAAGCTCTTACTGCAGAGAAACGAGCTGTGTTCATGTGACTGCCCTCGCAGCACCCTGCACACAGCCGTGAATCAGGGGCAGAGCCGCGCGCGTCTCCAGCTAAGGTCACTTCAGAGCAAGTTGTTGTTAGACCCAAACTGAAGGGTCCAATTCATACTCCAGCTCCAGCGTGGAAACTTCACAGCCTACAGCTTTTTTCAGCTGAAGGGTGCCAGAATTATTAATGGGGAAAAGAAACAAAACCTCTACTGTGGCTTACTGAGAAATGCAGACCAAATATTTCTGAAATTGGGAGTCAGACAGGAGCTCAGAGGGAAAGTGCCTGCAGGTCACAGCAAGGAGCCCATTTCTGACAGAACAAACTCTGACAGAATAAACTGAGTGCATTACTGCAGTTAATCAGTTAAATCCTCACAAGGAGTCACTCACTACATGCATGCTAGGTGGTATGCAGCCAGAATCAGGGAATTTGGCAGGTAAACACTTATTCATCTCTTAGCTACTTCAGTCTTCTTCACAATCCCAGGTATTTACTCTTTTCCTAGTGTCACAGGAGCACAGAACCAACATCTACTGCAAGAGCCCTTCATCCCCAATAAATTCTTTTTCTAAAAATCCCTGATGGGGAAGAGGGATATAAGGACACATACAGACTCTTCTTGATAATATCCAGGGAAAGAATAAGAGGCATTGAGCACAAGCAGAAACACGAGAAATTCAAATTACTAACAACAGAGCTTTTCTTTTTCTTCCTGTGAGGTTATATTGGAAAAAAAAGTTGTACAGATTGTGGAGTCTCCATGCCCGGAGGGGGCTGAAATTAAACCCACTGGAGCAATCCACTTGAGCCGAGCCTGCTTTGGGCAGGGGCAGGTTGGATTAGGTGATCCCCAGGCATCCCCTCCACTCTCAACCACCCGTGAGCCCCGAGAGATGCTAATCCCAGGCACTGCAAGCCCATCCTCAAGGATACAGCACTTCCTGCAGTCAAGGCAACTTGGAAAGCTCTGCGCCCATGTCCCAGGTCTCCTGCTTCCAGTCCTCTAAATATTCCTCTGGCTTTTCCTCTGTTTCTTCACACTCCCATTTAACCCAGAACACGCTTACTGGGGTTAAGGGAAATGCCTGGCACGCAGCAAATAGCACAAACACTTATGCTTAGCATGCTGGAGAGGGGTGCTCGAGAACAACTCAACCAACCCTTGTGCTACACCAGTATTTTGCTAGGTCTCCACGTGAAGCACCCTTCAGGGGGTCACTACAGTATAGTTTACACTGTATAGTACAGCCGTTTGCTGCACTAGGCAGCTGCCTGCACCAGCTAACAACTACAGGTTTGGACCCATTTCTGAAAAGAGTTTAAGGAGAAAAAAAAAGTTTCGCTCGGCAGCTTAAAGCAGCAGGTCTGCAGGTTTCCTCCAAACAAAAGTCTGACCTCAAGCCCTAAACACCAAAGGAAACCAAAAATCTGAATTTGCAAATAATCATGGCCAAAGGAAAGAGGAAAGAAGGAGCAAAACAAACAGGAAGAAAACAGATAAGAGAAGAGAAGAGAGGCAGGCATCCAGTGACTTGTGCATAATGCAAATTGGAAGGAAGCTCTCAGCAAAGTATTTAGAGGCAGTCAAGGGAGAAGTTGTATACTAGCTATTTTCAGTTGAATTCTTCAGAATGAACTGTGCTGTATAATTACCCCAAAGACGTGGAAATGCTGCTGTTAATGTGAACTAGGGCAGCTGAAGCCATCTGCAGAGCTAATGATGCCCAGAGCCAACATCAGCGAGCCTAGGCGAGTAGAAGTGCTGAATTTATGAGGTATCCATGAATGCACCTTTCAAGCATCTAGCAACCTGGATAGCTAATTTGATTTTAAAGCACAGCTGAAAGGAAGCTGAAGAACATGGAACAGCTTTAAGGAACAAATTAGGGTGATCTAGAGGATGCACAAAGTAATGGTCCAGCATCTCCACAGCACTCCCTATGCCACAGGGCTCCTCAGTGAGCAGGCTTCCCTCCGAGGAACGGCTCGCCTTTCCTGCAAACTCCTGGGATATCTCTTTTCAGACACTCCTTCAAGGCACCATGCACTGGAGTTTCTCAAATCCCAAGCACTACCCTTTACAGAGGAGCCAGAGAGCAGGCAGGCTCAATCAGTGACGAAGGGCAGGGCTGCAGGGAGGCAGCCCTGCTGCTTTGGGCATCTCCAGCAGCTGTCTGTTCACACTGACGACACGAGCAGGTTACCAAGGTGCAGGGGACCGGCTGCCCCCGCTCGCTGCGTGCTCAGAGCGTTGCCACGTGCTGTGGAAGTGCCCGCCTGGTCCCAGCTCAAGTGAGGGTCCCTGCACACCTCATACTGCCCGTTCAAAGCGCAGCTCTCCTTGGCAGCTGCCACTGGGTGCTAACAAGGGATCCGCTGAGAGTGATTCTAGGGAACACTTGAGAGAAACAGCACTTAAAGCACAGCCAGCCCTACTTGCCGTGCAGATAGTTACAGCAGGCTCGATGCTCACTCCTGCTTGCGGCTGCACACAGACACAGCCGAGATGCGGCTGCTCCAATAACCTAGTGCTGGAAAGCAGGCAGCGATGCGACTCTCCAGCACATGACACCCTACAAGGAATTAGCATAAACCCACAAGCTTAGCCTCAAAGGAGTTTAACAAACACGCTGAAGAAAAGTGTGCCACACAAGGCATGAGTACCTCTCCGCAACTTCAGGATTTTTTCTCCTCTGCAAGAACCATAGCACAATATGCAGCAATACAACACTCCCGAGCTCACTCACTGACTATCAAAGATGGGGTAAAAAATACATTCCAAGCAAACCATAAAACCAAGCTGCTTCTTGCAGAGATTTGCTGGGAATGCTACGCTGGCCACCCTCTTCCGCTGCAGGGCACAGCTCGAGGAGGGAGCTCCAGCACGTTCCCTTCACGGAGGCGGCTCACGCGAGGCCGGCGAGCGCCGGAGCTGCAGCCGAGGCACCTCCACCCCGGCAGCAGCCCCGGGGCACAAACAGCCATGGACAACTCTGACGGGAAACCTCCCCACTTCAGCAGCGGCGTCCCTAGGTCAGTAGGGCTTTCCTCCTGCAGGCCTGATTAACACAATGGAAGAGGGTTTGTTAAATGGAAGCCAGAAGGCTACTCATTCTGAAACAGGCTAGGCAGAGTGGTAGGGAGAAAAAAGAGGGTATTGTAAGAAAGGCTCTTGTTTGGGACAAAAGTGCACTGGGATACTATTAACCATCTCTTATTTCTGCCTCTGTGGTTGTGAAAAGCCTCCTCCCCAAGCCATTACAGACACGGGGGGACTGCAGCACGTGGCCTGGGCAGCCTGAGGCCTGGTGGGTGAAGCGCCCCGGAGTGAAACCTCTACTGGAGGCACGATCACGCAGCTTGGGCCGCTTTAACCCCCCTGCTCGGGTCTCACCGCGGTGCTCAAGTACCCGTTCTGCTGCAATTGGCCACCACAGGGAAGCGCCGGCAGCCACTGCAACCAGCAAGCCCATCACGAGGAGGAAGGAACACGAGCAACCACAGCCAGAAACCTCTCTCTACCCACAGAGGCCTAAAGGAAGCTGCTTCACTAGTTATCACCGCTCCTCCTTTGAGGTCTTCACTATCACACCCCAGTTCTTTCCATGCCCACCACCACAGCTAATCTAGATATCATCATTCCCCCAAACAAGCGCTGCCCTCAACCACGTGCTTCACACGAGGCACATGGGTCTTAAAGCACTTACTGCTTCTTACAACTACTTGATTTAAGCTTTTTAAAGATTTTCTAACTTCTGAATTGATACAGACTTTGAAAAAAGTCTCAGAATCAGACATTTGTTTCCGCATTTACCTGCTAACATGCCTCAACTTTCTGATCCCTGAAGAGTTGCTCCCTGAGGTAAGAGGGATCCGTGTTTGTTCCTCAGCATCTACGAGACTGCCCAACAAGCGTGCCCGCTCCCGCAGCTGTTTTGACAGCAGATGCATCAAAACCCTTTGGAAGGGAGACCAGCTCCTCTCAGAGCCATCCAGATATAGCACGAGCTCCCAAAGCAGGAGGCTGCCGCAACTCGCTGCCACGTCTATAAATAAAGACCCGCACGTTGCATCACGCTTGACAAGACCGGCGAGTGAAACCAACGACTCCAGGAGATTTTTACTGCATCTAGCCATGGGGCTGGAGACACTTGGAAAGCCTGACATGATACCAAGCGGAAAACACTATTACAAGAAACTGTGAATTAAAAGAAACTACTGATGACTCAAGGGAACAGCAATAAAGCGAAGCACCTGGAAACTGAGCTTTCAATAAAAAGAAGACTACTGAGACGGCTGAGGCAATACAAACATAAACTGGAGCCCAGGGGCTGGCAACAACTTCACCGAGCTCCCACCACGCAAAGGGGAGGAATGCAGAGCACGATTGTCACGGAGGGACGAGAGGCACACGAGCAGTAACAGGTGAACTCATCGCAGTGCACAGGTTCCACTGCCCACAGCTCTTTCTGCAGCAACTGCACCCAAGGCAGGGGGCACCGCGGATTCGCCCTCGCGGGACACCGGCTGGGCCGACAGCTCCGGGGAAGCCCCGCGGGCGGGGCGGCCTCGGGGGCT
>VZSG01000193.1:417601-442608 GCA_013398315.1 Nothoprocta pentlandii | reverse complement strand
AAAACTTCTTGGCTAAACTGAATGACAATATATATATTTTTTTTGAAATTAGCTTCATATAGTCAATTTCTCTCTAAAAAAATTAGGGAGCTGTACTTGTCAAAACAATCCATTAGTCTGAATATCAGTGTATCTCATATTAACTAAAGACTGAACTTGATTTTTTGACCATTATATACACTTTAAAACTCTAGCAAGGTTATATATCATTTCTTAATGCCTTAAACATAGATAAATATATATAAATATCCATATATCATAGATAGATAAATATATATATATATTTTTAGCTCAACTGGTACAGCTGGAAAAGTGAGAAAAATTTGGAGACAAATCCCTCTTTCTGATGTCTGAAATAAAGAATAGCAGATTTCAAAGCTAAAGACAAGCAAGAAAAGTGAGCATAAAAAGTCCTCTAACCATATTATGAGAAGCTTGTTTTTGATATCACCAAACTGCTTGGAAATCAACAGAACGTCAATTAACTACAAAAGAATTGACAGAATAAACACAAAAGGGCAACACACAACAATATTTGGAGTTGTAGTTGAAACTTACCACTTGAATGAGGAATTCTACTGGAAAGCCGCCTAGTGTTTCACTATCTGTGCCTGAAATTTTGCTTTTCCATGAAGATTGTCCTAATAAAGGATCACTGTCCTATATAAGGAAGGAATGTTTAAGTTAACAGCTTATTTCTAAATGATTTTGCTATAATTTTTAATCTTTCTGAACAACTGCAGAAATTAATCTCAAAATTGCACAACTTCAAATACGTATCATAAAAAGCTTCACTGAATAATATCACAAAATAAGACAAAATAAATAACTTACTGTAATGGGAGACTGGAGTGACGGTGTATAAGGCAATCGGGGAGGGGTCATAAAGAACCTAGAAGGCCGTTGTTTCTGTCCGAAGGCAGCAATTGGCATGGTTTCATGGGGCTCATTGCTCTTGGATACAGAAAAAGAACAAAAAAATACTTCAGGTGTTTGCCTAATTTTAAGGTGTTTGCCTTGTGTTTCACCTTTGAAATACATCTATTTACTTCTAGACTGATCCTCCCCACTCCACATCTCCAAATCTGAACAACATTAGAAGAGCAATGACCTACTAGCTTAGAGAAATGCCGAACTCTCTGAAAGACTACATTTAAAACTTCCTTTTTTTTTCCCCCCTTTCTATTTTTTCCTGCTTTGAGAACAGTTAGAGCTTCAAAAATCATAGTTCATTGCTGCAGTTTACAAAGTGATATGGCACAATATCCAACAAGAACTTGTACTGGAAGGCTGTAAATAAATCATAATCAAAGAGGAGTTTGGCAGAGCTCCACACTCAAGAAAGAGGTTAGTTCTTAGACTTGTTCTGAGCCCTTTGCAGATTCAATACCAAGCAAGCCACCTAAGGCAAACTGTTCATCAAGAATAATTCCTGGAGATCATAACTTGGTAAGCAAGCATATCAAATAGGCAATAAACCCAAATTATTTGGCCAAGAATAGTTCCTTATGGGTAGTCTCACCACCATAAAAAAAAGATTAAAGATGAGATTCAAACAACATACAACATTTGCTTCCAGCTACCATGAGCTTTTTCAGACAGAGCAAGAGGTTTTCTTGAACATTTTCCACAAACAACAGGATTCAATTGCAGAATTTCCTTCAGGATCTTATACCAGCCATCATTTCTCTTCATATTAAACCCAAACTATTATAATGATCTATAGTAGTAGGTCTTTCAGCCTGAATGATCATCAAAAAAAGTTATCCAATTAGGTTAAATCATAAGCAGTGGATGCTCATTCCCCTCAGAAACTACAATTATGAAGCCAGGGGGCTAAAACTAATAATAATGCAGCCCTCAAACGCATCTCCCTGAAGAGTTACATAGACCTTCATAAATACATGCACTCATTTACAAAGGCCAATTCCCACGGCTGTTATTCTTTCTCTTCTCTTTTATTGAAAACACACTTGGACTTTATTTTGAATCTTCTTCTTTGATTAAAGCACACAACTGTTTTGCCTTGTGTTCCAGCCATTTTAAGAAATGGCTTATTACTACTTACAAGAACTTCATAATCGGGGATGGTGTGTGTTCCAAGACCTGCTCTGTCAAAAGTCACTCTGTACGTGGCATTAAGGGTGTCTACAGCGTCTATCTGTCCAGTAAACAGGCCATCATGAACTCCTCGCAACCGGGCTTGAAAAGAAAAGAAAATCTCAAAGATTACCATGCTTTGTCACCAGTGGGCAAGATAGACTTCTCAGCCAAGTAAGGCTGGCATCATCCAATAAAAGAAAACACGTCTCAAATGAAAAATGTTGTAAATCCACAAAAAGAAAAAGATATGCTATCTAATTTCAAAAAAAGTTATTTTTGCAAGCCAGGAACTTCCAAAGTATAATTCTTCACACTACACTTATGACTAAACAAAATACGGTTTAATTCCCAACATCTTCAGGCAGACTTTGAACAAAATCTATTTATGAGTGTTTTTGGGCACTAGTTCTGTTTGATCACCACGCCTGATGGCTGCATGCTCAATAAAGGCAAGCAGCTCAAAGATGCTGCCGCAGAAGGGTGACGAGATGATGTGTGGGAGACTGCACGCCTGCCCCTCAGCCCACTTGAGGCAGGGCCTCAACCAGCTGAAAGCTGATGAACTTGGGAAGCAACCAACAGTAACGGGAGCTGGGAGGTACTGGGGTGTAAGTGGAAAATACCTACATCACAAGCAGATAGGATCCAGCAAATTCAAAAGAATTAAAAATTTTAAAAGTTAAATATAACCTATGGAATGTTTTAAACAATAGTCCTTCTTCAGTTACATATAAGCTTTTTAATAAGGTAAGGTCATCTTTAATATACACATCCAAACATTCTGCCATATCCATTCTCTACTTGTCTCTAAAGATATTTTTATATCTACAAAAATTAAACTTAAGTTTTATGTATGTCTGGATTTTAAAACTACAGAAGCACTCAGCTGTCTGTATTTAAGAATCTGACTCTCCAAAATCTTTTGGATATATTTGAATTAAAAAAAGGATAAATCTACAATAAATTGTAATAGCAGCATTAATAAACCCCTTTAAAACCATATCTCTAAATTGTGTCACTATTTAGCTACCCCATGCAAGTACTTCCTCAATAAGTGAACAATAAAAACATATAGCTTTTAGTGTTTGAAGTTTTAACTTATGTGCCATAAACATATTGTGGTTTAAAAAACAAACAAGCAAAAATATCAAAAAAACACCATGTGTTTTGCAAGGATTTTAGTAAAATGTTACCTGTAACTTTTGTTCCTATTACAAGTGGCAATGGAATTTCTTCTGGAAGATCTTTGAACTGTGAAATATCTGCAACCTTCCGCTGCTGCAATAGTCTTATTTTCTGTCGTTTCTGTTTTAACGCTGATCTTTCTTCCTCAAAGAATGCAGAGGAACATCTATAATACAATTAAGTAAAACTATTCTTAAATTCAACACTGAAATGAAAGCATACATATACGAAGACACATCTAATCAATAGGCATATTCTGCAACACAATGAATGAGAAAAAGTAAAAAGCTTGAGGTAGTGTTCAAGACAGATTCACTCAGCTTTATTCTCCCAAATTATCACTCCTGAGATAAAATTTATTTAAAAATAATACTCAGAAATGCTAACTACTTACATGAGCATTTTAGAAGAGTACTTTTTTATTTTTTAAACAGGACTTTTGCTGTTCATAGAGATTCACCAAAGCTAAAGTGGGTGTCACATCCAGCCTACCCTGGATGCCAGTTCTAAGCAAGTTATCAGGGCTTACCTATGAGGTCCCTGGCTGGCACTGCTCACGGACACAGAAGAGATCCCTTTGAAAGGGGCTTATTAGCACAACTAAAACAACTAGGATAAACAAATGGCACTTTTTTTTTTCTGTTTGAATAAAAAATGTTTTATTTTTTAAAGTCATATGGCTCATCTAAGGGAGAACACTTACTCTCCCAAGGCCCTTGCTTGGTTTTACTCATTTTCACTTCACTAAATAGATTTGATACATGAGGAGGGCACTGGAAGCAAAGGCAGCCATTAGGACTCTATCCTATCTGCTTTTCCTTATAAAGAAAAATGATGTTACATCACCTTGTGGTAATGAAAGAAGTCCTTTATAAGAGGAGTAATGTAGGTCTCCAATTGCAGCAGCAGTAATTTATCAAATAATTAACTATTTTGTTAATTATTTTACTGCAGTTAGGTGCAATTTAAATGTTTCCTGTAGAACTCATACAGTCATATATTGATTACTGATCGATTAAAGTTGCTGCTTTATGAGGCTACTTTAGAAGACATGCACTGATAGTTCCTCTGCTGATTCCCTTTTCTGTACTGCTGTAAACGATGTATTTTCCATTTTTAAACCTTTCAAAGCTCAGTTATTTCTTCCTCATTCAGTATTGAGCAGCCAACTCCTATTTCTAAGTCTGCTTCTACCATTCTCTTATTTATGCTGAAATAAGCATGCTTGTGTTATGTTTTCTTTGGTATGCTCTGCACTTGGGAAGAGTTCTTCAAAACCCTTTCAGTATTCTCCAGATCTTTTCTTTGGTGTGATGGGCAGAACAAGCTGAAAACCATTAAGCAGCCAGGGAGCTGAGACCATTTCCTTTTATGCTGACCAGCAGTTTCCTATTCCTTTGCATATCCATAAACATCAATTGTTTTCTAACTTATTTCTGCTTTATTAGTTAAATGGGTCACGGACCATCTTTTTGCTCAGTGTGTAAAGCACTAAACACAATGAAATCTCAGCTCTAGACACTAAAGAACAAGTACTACAGGAATGAACTGAAGCAGAGATGTATTTCTGTCAGATCTGAGGAGTAGCACCTGAAAGTTCTTTTATGTGGCATTTAAATCAGTATCACTGCAGAAGTTACAAGTGCTGCTGGCATCATGTATAAACTGTATTGCAGACAGAGCAATTTATGTGCACGTCCCACTCACCAGTTCACCACTTACTGAAGAGCGGAATGTATTTACCTGGAGTTGTATATTGCTTAAGTGATCCTCACTAGGAGTTCAAAAATATCTGGAAAGGGATATGGTAGAGAGGTAGAGAGTGGTTGGGAGATGTATGCAAAACTTCTTTAGAAATTCTTATTCAGATAATTTTTTTTGGCTCACAATTACTGCGGGGGAAAACAAGTGTGAAACAATGCTTGTATTGGGCTGTAAATATGAACCAGCAAAATCAGGTCAGAACTCTTCAATGCCACTGCAGGGAGACTATTCACAGTAGGACAAAAAAGAAAAAAAAGGAAAGAACAGACTTTAATGTCAGTCCTTCTGAACATGTCCAAGGTCTTGTATCAGGAGCATCACATACTGTCTGATGTTCTTTGACTCATGGTCTTAAATACAAGCTCAAAGCTCAAAAATAAATCGCCAAACTTGGAGGTTCCTATCAACAATACAAACATTTCACTAACAAGACTGTTCAGAATGCAGCGAGATAGGATAGTAGAAACTATTTGCAATGTGTTTCCAGTTTCCTTTATAAGAAAACTAATCCCTCCCACATATGGCTTTAATAAAAGCTGTCTGATCTTTGCACCACAGCTGTAAAAAATGAAAGGTGAAAACCACACTAGATAGATCACATTGTTCAACTTCTTAAAGAAAAACAAAACTCTACAGAAAAGTAATGAGGTTGCAGACTACTTGGTTTCTGCTTTGGTCAAGAGAATTAAACTAACATACATGATTCATTATCATCACATCGTGACAGGACCAGCATATCTGATCAACTTGTATCCACTGCTCTGTCACAACCCCAGTGAAGTTAATGTAAGAGAGTACACAAGACTAACTATTACCTCTTCCTTTTCTTGGAGCATATCTTTTCCCCAGAGTCTACTGGAATCTTACAAGTTTTGCAGGCTCCCAGGAAGAAAACTGTTGTGTCAATCACCCACACTGTTGATGGTGTGATAGGACATTGAATTTAAAGTTGCAGCAGACATAAGAAAATATTACAATATAGTTAAAGCAATATGAAAGCAAAAAGACAAATATGTGCACAGCTATCACAGGGAGATGTTGTTATCCTCTGCCATCAACACTGTGGATGCAAAATATCTTATTTTTTCTCCTCCTTCATGTGAAGATATTGGTATTGCTATGGCATTTATCTTACTTGCATATAATGAGGCAGTGAAAAGCTCTTTCTAAGAGTGGTAACAAAAATATTGTTCTAGAAGGTAGATGAAGTCAGTCTTGAAAATCTTCAAAAGGATTCAAAAGACTTAGAGTCATTTAGAATCTACTGAACTGAAAAAAGTTAATTAATTAAGAAAACAAGGAGAGAGTGTGCACGAAAGGAATCATTATCTCAATGGTGCAGCACACGGAGGAGGGCTGATCTTTTCTACTGATACCCACTGTCAGTAAAAGTCAAATGAATAAACACAAAGCCTAAGTGATGAACTAAACTCCAAAGACACCAAGGCCCTCTGAGGTGGGAGCATGATGACAGAGGAACTCAAAAGCTATGTTAAAGTTCAGGTGACATTAACACCTCTCCAGAAGGAGCTATTTTAAGGAAGCTCTGATGCCATCTCTGGACTGGCTGTTTTTCATTATGAAAATCTGTTTACAGGTACAGAAGATAAAATAGTCCACATCAGACAAAAATCTATCCTGACTCAACAGAGTAATCTGTGAAAGCTATTCAGTGCTTTAGTTCTCATATTCAGTATTTAAATCCTAAAAATAAGCATCTGCAACATTCTCCATACATTCTTCTCCTTGATTTTACACCATTGTATTGGTTCTGTAAAAAGACAGAAATGAATTGGTAGTTTTAGAAATTACAAATTCAGTTCAGTTAGGAACTGAAGGAAAAACCTATGCCCTTCATTCAGTTCCAGATTCATGCCTACAGTGTCCAAGATTCTATGGACAACATTCACTTGTCTCGCTTTTGACAGCCAAGGCAGGAAAAGTTCATTATCTACAAAAGAATGGTTAAAGATAAATAAATAAATTAAATCTTAAGGTGTATTTATTCTCCTGTGTCACATGTAGTTAAATAAATAATAAATAAAAAGAAGAATCAAAAAACACTTTCTAGGAAAGTCTGTCCAACTTTTATGTTTCGGTAGTGCCTGGCATGGAAGATACTAATGTATCTTCAACACATCCTAGCTTGTTAGATCAGTTATAAAGAGCAGGAATAGAATATTTCAAGTTGTGTTTTGTCAAAAAACAACAACTCTCCTCTCAGCCATTATTTTGCTTTACTACCAGTGATTTTAATAAGAATAATCCATAAAGTCATAAACCTGTACACATTACACATAGTTATTAGATGTAAAGTAGAAAAAAATGTTACCTTCGTGGTTTTCCCATGAGTCGTCTGATTTTTCCCCACTCTACTCTTGTCAACTTTCTAGTTTTCAGATTTGGGAAGGATTCTTTCAGGCACACACAGAAATCATTATCTCCCTCAAATAACGGCCTGTTAAAACACAATTTGCCCTCTGGTAAATGAGCTTAGTAAATTTTTGTCACAAAGTTCTACAAAGCAATCATCGCGTAAGAAAGTAAGTGAACAAGCCATATAAACAAGATATTTCTATCCAAAGATAAAAATTAACCTGGAATCAATTCTATGAAAAAGCCAAGACAGAAAATTCCCAGGACTGCTGTTGCATTTAGGCTATATCATTAATCTTTTCACGTTTATAACGTTTAACAATTTTCACCTCATCTGTTCATACATGCAAACACTCATCTGGCTGTGCAATGGCTGCAAAGGCACTGGTGTAACCACATGAAAGCCCAGTAAAGCCAATAAAGAACACGCAGCTCACTGAAGGAAACCATAAGGGTGCAGTGAGATATTAAGAGCAAAGGAAGGGACAATAATTGTATGCAATGTGCTCGTACAACAGAGAAAACAGTGCTCTTTTCTCCAATTCATTCAATTATAACAAAGATTCTCAATAAAAGCTTCCAAAAATGTAGATTTAACAATCTTTTCATTCTCTACAGTTATACATGAGAAACTTTTATTACATCATTCCACAACTCCATGAGAAAGTAGCGGGTGAACGTTAGAGCAGTGGCAGTTTGGGGAACCTACCTACACCAGTTATGAATTTCTGTTTGATGCTATGACCTGTCTGCATCCTTATGTTTTATGACTGCCCTTCACTTTGTAGTACCACATTCTTCTTGTGCTGAGGAGACAAGGGACCAGCAATGGATAGGCCTGCCTAACAGCAGGTTAATCATTAAACACTACATGCAACTGAGACAGATCTCACCTAGTGAGAACAAAAGAATAACTGCATCCTAGATAAAGCCATTTTTTCCCCTCAAAAAACCCTGCAGGGTGTTAGTTTTATACAGGAAAGTCCCTAAGTACAAACCAAATGATATTGGAAACAACATAGCTTTCATCTGGGCGTATGAGGTGGCAGGAGAAAGGGAAGGTTCATGGAGATAAGGAAGCTCTTGGAGGCAAGAACAGAAAAGAATATTTTTGCAGTAGAAAGACCTGTGACTGAGAACGAACTAAAAGGAAACTGCAGAGGAGTAAAATAGAGGTTAGGATGGGGCTCAGGAGTTGCTGAGGACCCTGATCAAACGTGTACAGGATGATCATGGTGTGCAGGAAACAGGCAAGGAAGTGCTAAGAGTTTTATTTTATTCATATATATATATATATAATATATATATAAGTATGCTGGCTACAATAAAGACCAACTGGTTTTTGGAGAAAGAATTGGTACATGATTGTTTTTACCATCACTATGTTAGCAAACTGTAAACCCCCGACACCAACAAGATTAGAAGTCCTGTGAAAAGGTGTATGCAGGTTACAGCTGCAACTGGATGAGCAGATACCTACAGGTGTCGAAGGGTGTCAGATGTCAGAGCAGATTGTACATGATGTACTGGAGGGAGAAGGGGGACTTCACAGAAAACAGTCCCACATACAGCTATCTAGGGAGAATCTAACTGAAACAGCTTCTGGAATATTTTAATAATCACAGATCATAGTTGCAGAGAAAAATATCTTTAAACCTTACAGTAAAATAGTATTTACATTGATGAGGCAAATTTGGAAAACAACAATTTGATTAAAATATTTTGAAACTTGTAAATTGAGGTTTTTTTCAGCTGATGGAATTAGCTCTATTATTTAAACCTTTTTATGCTTCACATCAAGTCTAGATCATACGATGCAAAACATCAATCAAAATTTATCTTTCAAGGTTCCATAATCTCTTAGTAAATGATTTTATTATATCTTAACATGAACATATCTTACTGGCATTACAAACATGCATCGATAACTATATCAAGGAATTTTTCAGAATTATCTACTAAAATCAAATTCTAGTTTACTGAGCGACCAAAGGCTATATAGACAATTATTTGAGGATAAACTTAAGTCTTGGGAAATTGTAAAAACAGTAATTATTCTCATACATGTCATATGTTAAAATTATTACTATTCATAAACAATTGTTTTCAGTTAAACAGCTGTTTTTAGTAAGACCAGAAAAGGATTCAAAGACTACTTCTTATTACTGGGTGTAGTAACAAAACAAGGGCCAAGTACCCTGAACCACAGATTGTCCTAATAGTCTAGGAGGCAGAGTAGGTGATACAGGAAGGATGCCAATATCCAGACAAGAGGCCAACAGTTACAACCCACAGTTCTATTAATGATCACAAAAAAAACAGGGCGATGGAGAAGAAATATCATAAACCCACATTTATATTTTTTAGACAAGTAATAGCATATGTAGTGAGGAGTTCCAGTGCATATTATTAATCCAGAGGTTGAAAAAGGGTCTAGGCATTCTGATAATTTCATACTTAAAAAAAGCTAAAAATATATGAATAAAACTTTGTATTAGGCAGTAGCAGAGGTCATTAAAAAAGAAAGCTACTTTCAGAGGCGATTAAAGGAGATACCCACGTAGCTGCTCATCATAAAGAAAACAAAAAATGAAGCTCCAAAATTTTAAGAATAAACCTGAGAGTCTAAATAATATAAGGAAATGTGCAGCTTGATTTCAGATTTTTTTTTCCTGGGCTAGTAAGTGATAATTATATTAAAAAATACGTACTTATCTATATTTGAATAGAACCATTCATATATGCACCACTTGTGAGCTTTGGGAAGTTTGAGCAGGTTACGAAGCCGCAAACCAATCTTCTGTGATGCTTTCTTGTCTGGTGTTGGCATTGTTGCAGTAAACTTCTATAGGGTAAAATAAAGGAAATCGTTAAACATTGCCCTCAAGTTCTCCAGTGTCCAGATAATTAAAATTCCTTTTCTTGATTAAAAAATGTACATTAACAGTCACTACATTTTAACCATATATATTTTTATGACATTTTTTTGTTGCAGAACTATTATAAATCTTACCACATTACATTGACAATGCAGTCAGAGCAGAGGGCAAAAGAGTGGGGTCAGTTGCACAGGTTATCTCCATATACAGCTCTTCTATTAAAGGTATTTTCCAGCTCTGAAACTAAATTATTGGGAACAGCAACAGAGGCTCTAAAAGCATACACAGACCTTAAACATTTGAGACATCCTTTGAGCTTATCCCAGGCTGGCAACCAGCACCACTAACTGCCTCATTTGTGCTAAGGCTTCTGCTCCTGCTAACTCTTGCTAAGCATGAGATGCAATCAGCACAATAAGGTCATATAGGCAAAGCCTGGAGCGGGGTGGGGTGGGGTGGGGGGGTTTTACTTATTTTTCCCTCAGACTGCAAGAGGAGCTAGCACGGACATAAGCATATTTTAAACACTATCCACATTTGAAAACTACTTCACAAACCACAGAAAAGACACAGTCCCAAATCCCATGCAAAAATGCATGAAACTGTGTTTGAGCAAGGCTGAAAAATTCCATAATTTTGTTGCAGGGCTATCTTAACTGACAAGGAGAAAGTTATGTACAAGCGACTTTAGCTTTGTGAGAGCCATAACTAGCTGTTATCCTTCCCAAATGCTCAACAGGCTTTGACTTTTAGTAGGGGAAATAATAGGAAAAAAATCCACAGTAGGCACCTTGCTGGCTCCCGCTGTGCTCAACCATTGCCTTCTAGGTCCCCTTTCTTCCTCTGCTTCTCCAGGAACCAAGGCCTAGCAGGACAGCAAGGCCTGAGAGCTGCAGCCCCTCACAAATGTTCACCCACTTACCACAGGATCTTCTGAACCAGACATGCAAGTACAAACCACTTGGGTCTAGCACGTTACTCAGGTCTTTCTACTGCTAAGAAATCATGGCAGTGAATAGAGAGAGATGCCATGGTCCTATCTCCGACAACATGGATCCAGCAAAATGGAAATTGCCAAGTCTCCCCCACCCTACACCACGCACTCCAGCTGAGAAAGCAAGGAAGAGTGGCGCTCAAACACATCTGCTTCTGCAGCACGCAGAATTCAAGAGTAGGAGCGCAAATGCCTATCACAGCCTCCAACAGTGAGATATGGAAGTGCTTGGGATGACAAAGGGAAGAGAAATCCAGTTATCCAACACTAAGAAACTCTGTCCTGTCTAGCGTAGCAAATTAAGGCCGAAAGGATAGCTGCTATTTGTGATACAACAAGAAACAGACACTCAATGGGAGGCAAGGAAAAAGAAGTCATTTGAAAGAGAGAAGAGCAGCATTAGAGGCATAAGTAGGTAGAGCTGACCATGAATACATTTAGGTGGGAAAACAACAGCAAGTTCCTAATTATTAGAATACAGTGACATTCAGTATTCATCTTCTAAATCGGATATTCAGTGCAAGAAACCTCATTAGTTTTTAACTGAAAGAAATTTATGCAGATTAGAGGACGTGACTGTTTGCAGTAGCAAGAGAGTCAATTACTCTGGAATCCTTCCTAGCCCTGTACGCTTATGTCCATGATCAAAATGGACACACTCTCATACATAGCTAAGGAACCCCACTGTGAAAAGAAAACATAAATGTATTTTGAAATATAGCTTAACTCTGATAACAGCTTTCCTCACAAAAAAAATCCTAAATTGATAGGGCAACTTGGATATCAGATGGATCCTAATTTTCAGCTAGAACAGATAGGCTTGTTCTTTCTGGTAAAAATATCTGCATACATGCAGGTACCTGTGGAACCATCGCAACCTTCTGATTTCTTTTGGGTGACCTTGTGTTTATTTGTCTGTCATCATCTTCACAGAAGAGTCGGCTCCGTTTTGCATTTCTGAAGGGCTGCATGTATCAAAATTAACAACGCATTACAAAAGAAAGCCCGAGCCTCTGCTCATGCACAGAACTGACAGCAAGAGAAATGGAAAGCCTCTTCCTGGCCACCTAGAGGCTTAAGGCAGATGGCACACAATAAATAGAGCCTCCCAGCAATTACAATCTCAGGGCTGAGAGAAGAGAAGAAGGAATTCAAGATTCCAGGCTTTCCAATGCTAACTATAACCCGTTACTCTACTGCTGGCCCAGATCCACTGAAGTATTTAGAACTTAACTCCCACTTGTTTCCAGGGGAGTTAGGTGTCTAAACACTTGCCATCTAAGCTTAATATAGTATTTACTTTGGTTATAAGCACATCTGTTAAACAGTTTGTTCTAGATCTGGGGTTAAAAAAAGAGAGAAGGATATTCAAACTGTGCTTATTTTGGTATGTTCTAGGTAATAAGAAATAGCTGGATATAAAAGTTCTTGCAAGGATCTCTCAAGAATCTAACAAAGTGATTTTTTTTTAAACTCGCTGAAAGTGCATATACTTCATAATGCTAAGAAGCTATAGTCCAATGAAACTGAAACACTAAAGTTACATTAAAAAAATCAGATGAGAGAATTTGGAATTTTTGCTGATTAAGACTTATTTGTATGCTAAGATGCTGTAGCTCTAAACTGACCAAAAATGAAAACTCACAAATATATGGCATGAAAAAAAAAGTAACCTTTCTAATACTTGTGCTTAGTTATACCTCAAGATTTCCCCCTATGGCTAAAAGCTTGCACAGAGCCCAAGGACAAAACAATAAGGTACAGGTACGATCAGTGCTGCCAGGAAGAAGCCTTCCTTCCACGAACACCGTGGCCCAGCACAGACACCAGCCACAACCCAACCCTCTCCTGTGCAGAGCCCTGAGACCAACCCGGCAGCGCTCCTCCTAGCTCAGACTATGGATAAAGGGGATGGATAAAGGCAGAGCAAACGCAGACTTCACCTCTGTCACTACAGATGGTGGCTTAGCTGCTAACCGACACGGGTATGAAAACCATGACACCCACAAAGTGATGAATTCCAATGACAAAGAAGTCCTTTGGAGCAATCAGAAGCAAAATAGATCAAAGCAAAATACAACTTTGCTAGCAAGTATTTAAGAAAGATATCAAATAAGTTTGAGGCTGATCAAAACACCTAATAAGTTTGAGGAAAAAGGTCCCTATAGAATTAACGAGTGATAGGAAAAAAAAATGTATCTGTCTATTCCATTTCATGAGAGCAGTTGGAGCTTTTTTCTGACTCAAAATCAGATATATTTATAATCAAAACTACACAACAAGCATATTGCTAAGCAACAATGGGGCTGGATGCCCAGGTATATTCAGCACACAAAAGAAGAAAATATCTGTCATTTGAAGAGTTTACAAACCAGGAGACACACACACTTAACAGAGGAACTATATTCGCATCATTTGGTTACTAGCTAATATATTAACGTAGTAACTAGCTTATCATATTAGTTGTTCTGGATATTTTCTCTCTCTTCAACAAGATACAGGATTCTTTTAAACCCACATCCCAATTCACTATACAGTCTCCAGAGGGATTTTTTTTTTTACATTATGGTGTCTTTATGCTCTTTTACACCCTCTCTGATATCCTGGACAAACTATTACCTTTAAAAGAAAAGGTCAGAACTTTTGTAACTTTTGAGCACGAAAGCAGATCCACGTTCCTGCCTCACCAAGAAAGACTCTCATATTGCCAAGTCTCCCAATTCATTTTTATCATAGCATTCCACCCACAGGGAAACCAGTCAGGTTCCTATTGAATGTTTGTAATTTTACCCTAAAACTTGATATTCAAGGTGCTGGTTCCAGAGTAACGTATTTCTTCAAAAAGTCTATGTAGCCTACTTGATTTTCTAACCCCATACTAGATGAAGAGCACGTGCCAACACAGGAACACAAATGTTCAGACAACACAAAACTTAAATAATTCTTTCAGTCTTATGCTGAGGCTATTTTACAAGCCGAGAAGATGGCTCTATAATCTGTTCCAAGGAACTATCCAAAATGGTAAACTGTTTCAACAGTTTAGATCACCTATGTCCTATAGCAGAAACAAAAAGTAGTAAGTGCTGCAAAAAGAAATTGCTAAAAAAGGTTGGACATTTTCTGGAAGATTTTCAACAGCACAATACATATTCAAAACTTACAGTGTTTAGGAAGCTCAAACTAATATAAAAGACTACATTGCTTATCAACAGCATGGGTTTCTACATGCCTACGAGTCTATCCTCTGTCTTTCCACAGAATACTCATTCAAATTCAAAGTCTTGCTACTTATTTTCAATACTTAAAGCCAACACACCTTAAATTTTGTTGTATATATATATTACAATTAGTGCTTTCCATCCACAGCCACAAGCAATCTACTGAATTACAGCTAATGCCCATTTCTGTCAGAAGATGCATTTCCCCAATGGGCAGCTGGAAACTGTGACCTGAACTCCCACAGAAACTGAGGGGCACAACAAAAGTCACTACTGTCTAGAACTGTCTTCTCCAGCACAAGCACTAACAACATGTGTACCTACATTTGCATGAATCTTAGCAAAACAAGGCTCTTTTCTGTGCACATTTCTCTCTACGGGAAGAAGATCCCAGAAAAATCACACAGCAGATGTAAATCACATTGCTTGAAGGGCTACTGGATGCTGATGAGGTGTTTTGATTATGTGCAGAAGTGTACACTTGCACAAGTGTAAGAGTTTTCAGGCATCACGCTTGCCCAAAATAAAGGAGCTTACTACAAATAAACAAATAATGATTCAAATATAAAACAGGTGACTAGTTCAAAATTTGGTTGCATTTACTGCAAGAAGGTGGCATGAAAGGAGTGTGGGAGAGAAGGTCTGTGTAGCAATCCCAAGGATGCCATAGAAAAGAACAAACAGTATCGCAGATGTGGACAAACAAGGCATGGGATGAGATACAGCCTGTAGCATAAACAGAACAAAAATAGTAAGGAAAAGGCAGAGGAGGCTGAGAATAATCAAGAAGAGCTTGATTGTGATAAGGAAAGAAAGAACAACATAAAGTTTTAAAGAGAGATGGTCAAACCAAAGCTGAGAAACAAGATCTTGGAGGCTGTAGGTCAGTGCTTTTCACTCCCTGCCCCAAGGGGGTTCTTTAACTTAGGGTCTCCTATAAGTGCTCTCAGAAGGCTGCAGGATACGTCTCCGCTACTCCTTCCTTCTTAGGAAGGCATTCCCCCCCGTTGTAGGCACAAGGATGGGAGTGCATTAATGACGTTTCTCCTTGCTGTTCTTTATGCATTGGCTATTGACCAAAATTCAAAGTTAGGTATTACAAAAAAGACTCAGAGCTATTTTGAACAATGTTATAAATTTATTTTGTCTGTTTATTTATTTCTAAAATATACCTTCATTTGACACTGGAACTGCATATAGTACTTGTGAAGGATAGAGTTTAAACCCCTGGAAAGGTGGAACTATGAATCTCAGGCCAATCATTCAAAACTTTATTTCTTTTTCCTTGAAACATTTATTTCTTACCATTTCCACAGCAGAACCAGCATTCTTGCTTTTCCAAATAGGTGTTTTCTGCAGAGAATTGTACTTTTCATTCCACGTGTTGGATAAACTTCCCTCTGTTGTGAAGAGTTCACGTCATTAATATTTTTTGTCAATATACCTACTATCCAAATATTAGCATAACATTGTCAAATACTAATATATTTTATACTTGCAATATTTTCTTTTGAGTCAACTATTAATAGATTTATACACCAATAGTTTTATTAAATTGCTCTGAACACTCAAAAAACAAAAACTGAGAGGCTTTCGGAACAAGGAGAACCAAGAGAAAAGTCTTTTCTCTTGATACAAAGTTGAGATTTCATGAAATTCCTCTCTGCAGGAATCCATTGCCAAAGTGACAAACACCTGGATAGCTGAGATTCAGCCACAGCCCTGTTACAAAGAAGGTAAAGCTCTAGGAATCTTTGTCTCCTCTTGGCTCTCAAAATGAATGAAGGGGAGGCACTCAAAATTCAACGAATTAAATTTAACTGAAACAAATCTACAGTGGTTAAAACACATTCAACCAACCATTTCTTTGTTGTTTAATGCAATATATAAAGAAGCTTCTGCTTGGCAGAATAAAAGCACTCTTTTTTTCAGTAATATTCATTAAGATAATCTCAAAGAAAAAGCAATTAAAAAACAGATTATTTTAGTTCTCCCACTACTTGCTAAAAAAACCACAATGAGATTATGAATTTTCTTCCTATTGCAAATTCTCACATGTGCAAGTTGCATGAAGATTCCTTTCCTCTCTTGAGGATGAGATAGTGGATTACCCCAATTTTCTGCTCAAACCTGACACCTAAGCAGCACTTTAGAAGGAAAAACACACTTCACAAATGCCACCCAAAAGAACAGTGTCTAAATACACCACAACACATGTACATGTACTGCTGAGTCTCAGTCAACTGAAATGACAAATATCCACAAAAAATTAAACAAAAACTCTCTTTAATAAATGTTATTTTGTTGAGGCTTTCAAAGACAGAAACGCAGCATATCTGAAAGGCAGATTATCAATTCCAATCATACAACAAATTAAGACATCAATTTCTTACCTTTCAGGCTCACAAGTGCTTTTGCCGACGAACCTGTAACATACCAGAAAGAGCACATAAATCATAAGGTATTTCAAAGTACACACCCCAGGTAGAGTCTATGTATTCTTAATTAATTCTTAGGCAGAAAGGGCAATCGAATACTCAGTCTTTCCCAGCTGAATGAATAGATCCCCTTTGCTCTCCATGGCACTAGCATTACCTGGCTATGACCCAGTAAAACCTTGCAAGTTTATTCACTTGCTTTCTTCTGCCTTTAGTTTAAGGGTCACGAAACAGTTTCAGATCCTCAGCACTTTTGTTTAACACAGTTCCGAAAAAGCTCTATTTTCAAACCACATTCGTCGGCACAGATGCAAATATACTGTACAGCTGCAACTGTACTGTACAGCTTACTAGGAACTGTTATGAGGTCTTTCCTGACTGAAACCCAGTCAGAGCTCTCCAGGACCACAAATACTGTGCTTGCACAAACACATGGGGTCCCTCCTATCCACCGCGCGTGCAGTCCCAAAGCGAAACACCTATGTGACAGCCAGTGAAGCAGTATCTGTCCCTCAAAGATTAATGCCAGGGATAGCGAGATGCGCGCCAAGATGAGCACAGTTTAAAAACTTGGGAAAAATGCACACATCCCTGAAGATGGACGGGCAGAAGCACTATCATGAGGACAGTGCACTCTACACATCTCTAACACTGGTCAGTGCCCTCTTCTTCCATTCATTTCTCAGATGGATCAAGTTCCACAACCTCATCCAAGGGCAAATATGACAATGACAACGTAACACGCAGCAAGAGGCCACAAAAACCTTACGGTGGAGGGTAGTTTCCCAGGGGAAGTGCCCGAGATGCTTTGCTAAGCATCGAACTCAGGTGCTTCGTGCAAGAGGCCGATGAGGAGCCAGTAGAGCAGCCCTTCAGCCACTGGCAAGGGACAGCGCAGGCAGGGAGCGGCGGCAGACAGCAGAGTTACTGCCCTGTCCTCGTGGTTCACAAGCTTTACACTCCTAAACGGCCCTAGCTGCTAAGGTACGGTCTGCACGGGCAGGTATGAATCAGTAGGTTGCCCAAGAACCACAGGCCTCAGCACGCATGCCAGAATAAGGGCGCTCATTTATTTTTACCTAACCTGCAACTAAGGCAGTGGAATCAGAAGAGAGCATCTTTGCTCAGTGTTTGAATAGGAAACTCCAGTCCAAGGCATGTCTGTAGTGAAAGTAAACCATTTTAATGTAACAAGTTGCAGGAAATTACCAGCACTTATTTCTCTGTAGTCTAAAACCCTAGAATGGGTTTAGGATATTAAAAAGACAATATATATTGTATGTATTAGACAATACATATGTATACAGCCTTAACTTTACCTTAAAGGCAATAATACCATGAGTTTTCTTGTCAAGCTCAATTATATTGATCATAGATGTGACTTGTAAGAACAGCAAACTTGAAGAAAAAACATGGTATACTTAACTTGTGACTAATCTGGCACAATTTTATGTACGAGGGCAACATAAATGGAAGCTAGAAAGATCTTCTGAGAAATAACTGTTTAAAACAAGATTAAAACAACTAAACAAACAAAACCCAACAAGAGTTAACAAAGATAAAGTATTTGAAAAGCTATTAAAAATGCAGAGTGATTCAGGATTCATTTACAACTGCCCTAATTTTTAATTAAAATAAGTATTGGTTTACTAGTATTGCAGCCTCACATTAAATACCAGTCATTTTGCATGCAATTTTCATTCTGACCAACAAATATATAATCACAGGCAGCCTTTTTAAACTAGCACTTTAATCATAAACAAAGACATTAAAGCAACAAACATACACATGCTTGAATGTAAATACCTGTTATGACCATGACACATATTTCATTGCTACAAACATCAAACATATTAAACGGAAGGGGTGGAACGGAATAAATATATGGGTTGAATATCACTTAAGATGTTACAACCAGAATTGCTTCAAGATACAGAGGGTCATCGAGGTGACTTTCTTAATAGTGAGAGTAAAGCACTCAACTTCAGGAAGAAGCCCAGCTCTCTAGTGACAGCAGAGGCTCAGGAATTACAAGGCCTCCTCACAATAACCTGCTCTGTCCCAGCACTCCAAAGCGACCTCCCCAAGCACCTTAGTCTTGTTCTAGTATCCTCTTGGGTGCTGCTTTTTGCTAGAGCGTTAGTAAATAAATTACTTCAATGTCGTACTCACACTGGACCAAGAATTCAAAACATTGGGAGCAAGTTCAGAGCAGAGCTAGGAGAAAAATGTGAGGATCTAAAAACATGCCTCTTTGTGAGAAAGGCAAGACTCCAGTCTTGTTCTTCTCAAGGAAGGTCAAGATCTGTACTGAACATAAGCATCTACAAAGGAAGATAGTTTAGGCAGCAAATAGCTCTGCAACCTTCTTTCACAGCGTAAAAGGTAAACATACTGGCTAAGTTCAGGTTAGCAAGGAAGGCAAGAGTTAAACAGTTTCACATATATCATGCTAAGGAAGGGTGTGACGGCCTCCCTCTCACTCAAAGGCAAAACAAGCTCACATGAGCTTTTAAAGAGAAAACTAGAGCTGAAACAGGAAACATGAAATTGATGCCCAAAAATGCCACAAATACAAGTGCTTCTGCACACTTAAAGCAGAAGCCCGGTAAGAGGATTAAAATGACCTTCTCTAGACTTAAAATGTGCCACACGTGCAACACGAGAGCAGTAAAAAGGATCGTGCTAGCAATCCCGAGGCATTTACTGTCACAGCAAGAGGAAGCCCGTCAGTACTTTCAGGGCAGGAATAAGTGCGTTTAAGCGCTCTGTACCCCGAACGAGGGGCGATTTGCAAGGAGTGCATGTAAATCTAAACGTCGAGCAGCCCACGCTAAGGCAGCGTTGGGGCAAGGCGAGCGGCCCCGGGGCCGGCCGCGCTGGGGTCCGCTCTGCCGCCGCTTCTCGCGGCTGGACAGCTCCAGGCATCCCCGGCTCCGGCGGCGCTTCCAGAGCCTCACCAGGAACGCGAGCTGCGCTCGGCGCTGCGGACGGAGCTGACCCGAAAGGAAACGCCGCTGATTCTCCCCCTAAGAAGGGATAGTTTAGGTGGAGAAAGGCTTTGAGGGGTGGGAAAAGTCATCCAAAATCTTCTATTCAAAAAAATTAGAGTTCAAAATAAGCAACCACGCTTGCCTCACACTGAAAATACCATAATCGAACAAAACAGAGCATTGCTGTAATTTAATTCAGGCAGCTTTGGGTGTCTGGAGACATATTTTCAGTGTTAAAAGTTTAAGCTTTTTATGTTAAAATCAGCTGTTGAGAAGCTGCGTTTCATGTTCAGCAGGAATACCAACACATACATTATAGTTGTGAAAGATTTTTTTTAAATAAAAAACTCTAACAAGTGATCATAATTTGGCAAATGAAGTATACAAATAACCAAAGGGAAGCTCCATAGCTACCGATTTTACTGATGTTCAAGCACAAAGAGGTGTCATAAGAGCACAGAAAAATCAATATGGAAAATTACATAATTCAGATGAGTAATAAAACCCTTCTTCTCCACATCATAACACCCTTCTATCTAAATTCTGCACAGGTCATCAGTTACTTTAACAGTGGTTGTGCTACATCTCAGACATATGTAATTAACTACACGGATGGCTCCAAAATGGAGTGACAGAACAAGCTTGTGGAGAGGCGAGGGGAAACATAAGCCCTTATTACAGACCGAGCCATTAATCCTGCCGGGGATCGCTCCTCTACACCAGCACGGCACAAGTGGCTGTAGCACCGAGGAAGTATCTCAAATGCCTGGCCATTAACAGCACGGCTCACTCAGGGAAACGTGGAAGAAGTAAAGCAGGTATCATCAGAAGAATGGAGTGGCAGCATTCAAGTGCCCTCAAAACTTGGGCCTTGCTGAAGAGTTAAACAAATAGAACAACGAGAGAACAGTAACCATTAACCTCAAGCATGGATCGACATTTCCCTTATGTTATGAACCCACTGATGGACTAATATTCACACAAATCTAAATCCCGATTTAACTAGGTAGAACTACATTTTACTAGACAGAACTCCATTTTTTTCCTCTCTGTGATCCCTGCTACAGCACTCATGCATACAGTAAACAAAACCATGAAACACTCTTCTTCCAACACTGCTTTCTCAAGACGGGCAACACACTAACACCATAACAACACTGCAAGCCCAAAGGTCTGACACACCAGTGAGGCCAGGAGTGTTCGTCGTGGGGAGTCCTTAGCACCCCTGAAACGAGCGCTGTCCCACGTGCGGGCTCTCACGTGGCTGTGCCAACCTTCCCCGCTTCCTGCGCAGGGCAGGGCAGCGCTGCGGCCCCGACCCCCTGCGCCTGCCGCGCACGACTCGAACCCTGTGCTCATTAACAGCTCGGTGCTCTGCTCCTGCTGCTCAATTCCGGCTGCCCAAAGGCAGGGCTGCTCTCTGCTCTGTGCAGTCCACACCGCCGCTCCTCCTCTCAGAGCTACCTGTGCAAAGAACACCCTGGTGGGCAGACGTGCCTGCAGTGACAGCCCTCCCGTTTAATTTGCAGCCATCTGTTTTTATCAAAGTCTCCCCCTAGCTTTACTGCCTGTGCTTTACAACCACATAAAATTGCTGTGACTTGTAGGAAGTGACAAGACAGCACTATGTGTGCTCCAATACAGCACTACGTGCGCTCCAATACCATCAACTGTTTTCCCCTTCTGAGACAGGGAGAAATAGTCATCTGGTTTAGAGCAGTGAAACTGCCCGCATCCACCTCCGCTGCAGAATCTCCAGGAGATGGGAGGGCAGGTGGGGACGCACCAGCTGAAACCAGTCACGCACTGGGCGTGAAGCCTGCGTAAACAATTTTATCTCCAAAACAGGAGCCCGGTGATTTATTGTTTAAAATGATTTATTGCTCTGCAACTGGGACCTTTAATATTACGTAATTTTGGTTGCAGGATGTGCCCTGGAATCGCTCTCTCTTCGCAGAGCTTCGCTCCGTACAAGACGACAATACCACTCCTGCCTCCAAACCCTGGTGGGAAGGGGCCCCAGCTACAGGAAACGCACGTGAGCCCGAATGCTGCCGCCTCTCTGGTATTTTAGACTGTCACTGGGAACCTCCTTATTCATCTCTAGAAGACGGCAGCTTTGCAAAACGATGCAACTGTAATAAAATCTGCAGATCCCACAAGGTGCAATTGTGTGCCCTGCAATCACCCCCCTCACATGCAAGGAAATTCCCCTCACAGGCAGGGAAAGCTCATTACGGAGATGGTCAGAGGGCAGGCAGGTCCTGCCAGACTCCTCAGACATAAATGCCATTTAATCAAATCACAAATTTGAAAGAGAAACTACTGTATAGCTCCTACCATACTACAAAGTTTCAGTTATGTGGACACTGAGTATATTTTGTTTAGTCAGAAACATTTTAATGGCATAACTGAGTTACAGTTTGATAATTTACTGCATGCTAAGTTAGAGAAAATCCTCAGAGATTACACGTCAGTCTGAAAATTTGGTAGTCACAAGCGACTCCAACTTTTTAATAAACTTTTTATGCCACTATAGAACATTCCAGCAATAATTTTGTAAAGTTTATTGTTACCCTTCCTTATAAATTAAGTTGCAGACAGAAAACCTTATAAAGTCAGCAATCAGGACTAGGTTTTTAATCTTTTTTTCCCCCCTTCTTCTCCATTTCCAATCCTATACTTAGGATAAACTGCATATGATGATAGCTATAGTGTAATAAGAACATTTACAGCTCACCAGAGGTGGGAAACAGAAATGGGAGCACAAGTGTTTTGAAACTTTCATGTTTCCAGCAGTTCACCAACTCTAGATAAAACTTGTGGTTCCCTATGTGATGAGAACTGCAGTAGCCCATTGCCTTCACAAACACCTGCACCATGTGGCTGCTTCACAACTCAAGCAGATGTAGCGAGGACTCAACTCGCCAAAGTAAGCACAGGCCTGAGCAAAACTGAGTTCATCATGTTCTAGGATCAGGAGAAACAACAAACTTGTTAAGTCTCACTTACACCTCGGTAGGCAGTAGGAAAGTGGCAGAGAGTAGAAAAACATTTTCATGCATAAATGTAACTTCTGGAAGCACCGGTGCCTTCTCTGCCATGGCAAGAGTAGGAACAGTAACTCACACATTCTCCATCCTAATGGATGGGGAGCATAGATCTGCAATCAATAAAAAGCTTCTAAAAAATAATGAAGAGTTCTCTCAGTTGGCCCATGGCTTGTATCAAGCAGGGTCTAACACGGTACAGTGGACATGACTGAGCTGTGCCACACTGAGAGTGTCACTTTTATCTTTGAATTCGGATTAGCTTTCAGAAATACTTTTGGTTAAAACGATTGGGTTGGATATATAGGGGTATTAACTAGTTTTTCTCCTCACAACTGTCAGAGTTATAATAAAGAACAACAGAAAGTAGTTACAAGCAAGATGTGATGTTAAGATAATTGCCTACATTAACATAACTTTCAATGCATTCTGTAAGATAATAGGGTCAAAACATTGAGGAGAATCCTCTGGTCCAACAAAATCCTTCTATGGCCTAAATAAGCAAATGACAACATATTCATGCACAAATGGTTGAAGTGAAATCTTCATGCAGGAGCAGTAAAACGTACTTTCGCCTCTCGGAAGGGCGCAGCCCAACAGCTAAGAGGGGACACTTTTCTACCAGATCTTACCCTACTCCCTAAGTCACTGCTGACAAGGGAACAGCTCTCTGGAGAACTCCTATAAACATACAGGTGCATATTCACCCAATGCCTTTTCCTCGCTGAAAGAGCTGACCACAGAACCACGGTGAATCCACAGAACAAACAGGGCTCAAGATGACTGCCTGCTATGTGGTATTAACAGGAGCTACTTCATGTAGCATTTATTTTGCCACATTAAATGAATTATTTGCAATATGTATTTGTTTGGTTTTAATAGAATACACACAGGGCTGTGTTCCATGCATATAAGTAAACACAAATGTACAAGTGTACTGTAAAATGCACCCACCATATAGAGACTATTTTGCAAATGGAACTTTCTGCATGTACTGCCATGAATACCACATAAAAGCCTGCAAAGATATTACCTGAGCATCTTGTAAGTGAATGCTACACAGATGTCTGCATTTTGGAGCAGGTGAAGATGCTACACAGAAACCTGTAAGCGATGCCATACCTTGCAAATGTACCAAAATATTGGTCAAATACTTGTGTAAATGATTATATACAGGAACTTGTGATGTATGACACGTCTGGTGTGTACCTGTGTTCTAAGCGATGCCTTAACACTTACTTAATTCTTTCCACCTCAGTCATTACTTCCATCTTACGTGTCATTTTGGGATAAGCAGTCTTAAGTCTTCCAAAGGGTCTCCCTTGAACACCTTCAAATGTCTTTTTCCCTCCTGTCATTCTCTGGGGGCGGTCTTCTGGTCACCAAAACTTAGAACAGAGCAGTGACTATGAGAGGCCATGGAAATACTGACTGCTGATTTCATGCTTCCCTGTCCTGTATCTCCTCTGAGGGAGGATCATCACTAGCACTGTTGGAAGCAACAGGGACCCAAAACACCTGTTATAGGGTACAAGACAGAGCGCAGTATAAAAGGGCTGTTTTTTTTCCCCAGTCACCCTGGGGCTTTGGTCACTTTTCCAGCAATGGCTTAGGTGTCTCGGGCCACAAGGCTGCAGCCAGCCTGGCACTGAGCGCAGGCAGAAACTGCCCCCCGACTGCTCTCACTTGCAGGGTGCCGCTGGCGAGCGGCACAGAGCGGTTCCCTTGCGCCACAGGCAGCTTCCCCCGTAATCCGCAACACGCCTCCCTGCAGCCTCCGTGGTGCCCCGCACCTTCACCCCCGCGCCTGTGAAGCGCCAGTCCGCCCGGGCTCTCCTCTCCGGGCCAGTCCGCCCGGGCGCTCCTCTCCGGGTGTCCGCCCGGTGCTCTCCTCACCGGGTGTCCGCCCGGTGCGCTCCTCACCGGGCCAGTCCGCCCGGGCGCTCCTCACCGGGCCAGTCCGCCCGGGCGCTCCTCACCGGGCCAGTCCGCCCGGGCGCTCCTCAC
>VZSG01000193.1:397628-416273 GCA_013398315.1 Nothoprocta pentlandii | reverse complement strand
GCGCGCCCCTGCCCCGGCCCGGCGCCTGCCAGGGAGCCGCGAGAGAGGAGGAAAAAGGGGAGGAAAAAGAGCAGCTCCGCAGGTCCCCACCGTGCTGCCAAAGAAACACCGCCGAGCCTGAGGGTGAAGGGCACGCGCCCTGCGTGGTCACTCTCCAGAGAGCCGTGCCCGGGCAGCTGAAGTGCAAGGGAGGCTTGTTACCCCACAGCCTCCGTCCTCCGGGGCTGCCCTCGGCCACCGCGGCAGAGGTGCGCGGCCTCGTCCTGCCTCGGTGCTTGTTTGCACAGGCCACAAGCCCCTCGCTGGTGCCGTGCCTGTTAGAGAGAGGCTGTGACGGGGCAGGCTGTGCAAACACTACCTGCACCCACCACAGCTCCATCTTTACTTCAAACCTGAAAGCTCGAGGCCAAATAGCAGCCTCGCTCAGTCTAGGCAAAGTCAAGAGGTGCACACAAGGAGCTGGTTTGCCCACCTGTTTGCATCTCTTTAAAGGCATTTGGGAAAGCCCTTGTGCTGCAAGCGGGAATGCTGTGGCACACACAGCCAGTCTCTGGAAAAGAGAATTTTTAAAAGGAAAGAGAGTTTTTAATGCATGTTCTTAAGTTGCTAATAAAGAAGTTCAGCAGACTGGGGCGCTCAAACAGGTTCAGAGGAGCTGAATATAGGTCATGGTAACAGACAAAAAAAATGGTGCTATTGTGCTTAAGAGTAAAAGAGAGTTTCTAGGAGAAACAAGTAAAATGCTTTATAACTTCCCTCCAGGCTTTCTATGTAGAAGATAGAAACGTTATAAAAGACAGCATTTATTTATTTATTTTTATTTGTTAAGATGACGCCTAGCAGGCATTTCCACCCCAGTTTCCAGGTCATTTTGAAAGACTGTTAACAAAGTCTGCCTAAAGGGCCCAAGACATTTGAGCATGACCTTTCCGCACCAGACATCTAAACAAAGCAGCTACAGTAAATGCAAAGGAATATAGGCACAACACTAAAAGGAGAAAGCAACAAAACTCATCTTTATATGAATGGCTATAGAAGAACTACAGAGCATTAAACCTTGTACCTTTTTATTAAAAACCCCACCACTACATAAGAATAGGCCTGCCAGCAAGCAGACCTCACAGCCTGGCTGTGCAGTGACACGTTAATGCTACTGATACTCGTTCCGTACCTCAGCTGAGCCACGCTTCTTCCAAGAGTTAAGTAACAACACTCAGCTGAGAGGGGTGACAATGAGCAGTTGACAGAAGACACTGATCACTAAGGGGGCTTTTGCTGCTGTGCTCTGTAGACCTTTTCATCGGGTCTCGCTGGGTTGAGAGCAGCATTTGCCCTGGGCTCCCTGATACTTTTACCAAGAGAAGGAATTTTCTGAGGGATGAAGGAGAGGAAAGAAATACCAAAAGACAAGGAATACAGTTGTGTTTTGCAGCACTACTAAGAGTCTGGATTTATAGAAGAAAGAGAAATTTCGTGAGAAAAAAAGCCTTTCAAGGTATCTGAAAAAAAAAGACCACTAGGAGGCACATCTCCTGCCCATCATCATAGAAGTTCCTAGGTCATAATGTAGAAATAAGCTCCCAAGGAGATTATACCAGGTATTGCTGCATTTCACTCCAACTATTTATTTATTTTTTTAGCAGATACCATTAGCATTCATTGTGTTGAAAGGGTAGCAAGCAGCCCTGTATAGTGACAGTTTCTGCCATAAGTTCTTTTACATTTTGGCCTTTCATGAATGCTACAGTATCTCTTTTTTTTTTTTTTTTTATTCTCTTGTATATGCTCTTTTCAAATCTCTCTCTCTATACTCTATTAGTCACTTAGACAAAGCTGTATTCATTGCTATTTGATAATACACAAAGAAATGCATAGTGATTTAAGAGCATCCTTCTATCATCTGGCAAATTGGCAGTTTACACTTGGGTGACACGGAAGTGTCACATTTGGACAGGTACAACGACCAGGAATATCTGTGCATGTTGTTAAGCACCTGTCATTAGGTGCTGCTGACTCAACTGCCTCACACAGGTGGAAGGAGACTCTGTAAATTGGCTTTCCTCACTCTATTAGCTTTCCCACCGGGTCACGTTAGGCAACTGCTCAAGCAGCGCGTGCCCAAACACTGCAAAATTTGTTTCGACATTCCCACTTTCCCCTTGGCGATGGGAATGACACGATGCGTGCTACACCATCTACTTAATCAATGCATTCAGGATCTTGTTAACGCAATGTGGGTAATGCTAGAGAACAGGGACAGGACACAACTAGCTGTCCTTCTCCCGCCTGCCCCCAGGCGGGCACAGATGCAGCCAGCAAAGCAGGGATAATGCCAGACACCGCAGGTGCGCCCGCCGGGCATGCGGCCACATCCTCGCCAAGCCTCCGAGTGCTGCTGCGCTCGGCGCTGCCATCCCGCAGGCAGAGCTCGTAACAAGAGCAGAGGAAGCAGCAGCTTCCTCTCACTGCTTGGGAAGCCAAACTCCTTTTTCTTGTAAAGGCTTCTCACCTTCACACTGTGCTCGCAGCCCCGAGAGCACGGCAAACCGTGCCGAAGGCTGCACGCTGTCCCTGCTCCAGAAGGAATGGAAAAGGGCAAAGCCGCTTCCTGGGAGCCCCGGCGCACAGGGCTGTGAGGAGGCCCGGACAGGATCTCGGCCCCTGCGCCTTCGCCACCATCCTGCTCCTGGTGGCAACGCGAGGGAGAGCTGCCTGTGGACACGGGAACACGGCCCTCGCTGCAGAGCCCGGCAAGCCCTGCCCACCTCAGCAAACCCCTTCTTACGCTTCCCCTGATCTCACCCGTCTCTGTTTCCACCAAAGGAATTAAGGGAGGGCACGTGCGAAGCCCCATGCCTGCGCGCTCGCTCCGGGAGCACAGCTCAAGGCAGGAACCGTGCGGCCTAGCACAGATCATTAAGCAGAGCTGTCAAAACCTGAAGTGAGACGAATTAATAAAGGAAAGCCCGAGACAGCTTCAGAGGATAGTGCCTGAATATAAAGAAGTTTTGAAATAAAAAACCAAAAACCCCATGATCCTTGTATCTGGAACTTATTTTTGTATAAAGATTTTTTTTTAAATTATTAAGCAGAGGTAGTAAAGACAATGCTGCACTTCCCTTACTTTACTTGCAAGCTAATAGATAGAAAGATATAATGACCTCAGTGGCTAGAGGATTTAATATGACAATTCATTCCATATCAGAGATTCCCAACATTGCTTTGCTTAGATTCTCTCTGCAGCTTTGAAAAACTGCTTGTCTTGCTATGCAGGTGCCATTGCATCTACTAAATGTAAATTTCCAGAGAAGCAGCCTAGCATTTATTTGAAAGTAAAAGGCCACACAAGCTCTTAATTAGATGCATGTAGGCCACATAGTGTGGATTTTTTTTTTTAATAGGAATAACAGAAGGAATGATAGATCAAGTTAATGCCTTGCTGCTTAATTATTAGACTTTCACCTACGTGGGATTTAGAGTGGCCAAAGACAATCAGAAAAACAGGTCCACTAAACTCAAAGAGGGAGGTCTGGAAAAGTCTTCAATAGCAATACCCAAAGCAAAGACCTCAGGAGTTCCAGGTACCATGTGTAACAGGAAGGAATATGACTTTTTCCAGGAACCAGCCAGGATGGCTTCATGTTCTGAAAGGTCATTTCCACATCTAAACAAACTTGTGTGTGGGGGTGGGTGAGCGGGTATTCATTAAAGGCTGTACAGAGTGACTTAAAGACAGCTTTGTGGTTAAAGTAGTGGGTTAGGTGACCTCTACAGTACTTCTCATCCGCTTTTTGTGTGAACTTGGGCAAGTCAGACAGCTGACACTGATCGCCAGTCAGCACACCAAGGCTGGCTTCCTTCAGGCTACCTAATTCCAATAATAGACATACTGAATATCTTAATATTTGCCAGCCATCATACAACAGAACCCCCAGTCACAGTAAACAGAACTGGTTAAATATTTATATACTGCTGTTTTTGAAGTTTTTTTTTCTTCTCAAGTGAGTTTAATCAGAAGTTGAAAGTGCCACATGCATCTAAAAACTGTTCTTTATACCACTTCATAGCATAACATTTAAACCCATCTTCCAGGGCAAGAAAGAAAGTTCTCAGAGTGTAAGGACACTTTGAGTCTTCCCTGGTAAATAGCAGGTGATAGAAGGGTCATCAAAAGAATCTACCTTTCATTCCTAGTCCCAAATTGAAGTGAAACCTGTTTTGCAGGGGAAGAAAGATGGGGAAATAAAGAAAAATGCTACTTCACAACTAAACTGAATCAGTTCTCATGTGCTTTCCCAGAGGCCACCAACATTACAGTGAACTCTCAAGTGCTTCATTAAACAAGACAACTTTCTGCTGGAGGTGACGTAATCATTAGCCACAGGTTGAACCTTACTGAGAAGCCACAAGCTAAAGGCCACTCTTTTCACTTTCTCTCAAATCCATGAGCACCAGCCTTATTTGGTTCCCCTGCATTTAACTGTCCGCAGTCACGCGGCTCACCTGGTCCTTCCGCTTTTCCTCTTTTCCGAGGCAGCAGTTTTGTTCTCCATCCTCCACTCCTCATCCTGCTCTCCTTCAGGGGGCCTGGAAGCAGCTACGCCATAAGCAACTGCTTTGGTTGGAAACGCTCTTTCAAAAGGCGTTAGCTCATCACAACCCTGGAGGAAACAGACTGGCTCTTTCCCTACGGGTTACCAAAGACTGAAGCTGTAGAAGCATGAACAATATGAGCTCAAATACAGCAGAGCCGAGACTGAATGCACTGCTCAAATAGAATTGTCCCCGGGATTAGTCGGTTTGAACTCTGCAGCTAGAGGAAAAGGTGTGTGCTCCAGGGAAACGGGTTTGAAAAGAACTTAGGCCACTCTATAGTCAAGTTTTCCCATAGTGCTCAGTGGCTTATCGTGAGTTGGTTTAAGGGAAAAATAACCCACATCAGGACACTTGGAAATCAGTCTCCATTGACATTTCAAGAGAGTGCAAGACCACCCCAAAGTGGCAACATAGCTCACTCCAGGCCAGCGAGTGGGCAAAGCTTGTCCTGCTCTGCCAAAGCTCAACTTAGGGCTTTGCTAGGACTTCAGTCTACAACAACCAAATTACATCATTTTGAAGGTAGGCATTTATAGGAGGTTTATTTGGGCTAACACTAAATTCAAACAGCCACAAGTTCATTTTATATGTTTACCACACCAGCTCTTAACAGATGAAATCTCAGTGGAAAAGTCCAAATTCTCATTTCACCATGACTTGATGAAATGTGGCTACAGATTGTAACGTTTGGTATCTGATCTTTAGAAAGAGACTGCATGCTTAAAACCATTCCAAATACATTTAAACTATGACTTAAAAATCAAAACAATTTGGAAGTTTTGAAACATAAAGCTGTTAGTATGAAATTAGCTTTTATTTTTACCTCAAAATAAATGCACATTTAACATTTATTCCAAATGAAAACTGAAAAAGGGTATCTTAAACAAGAGGGAACTATAACCGAGCAGGTATCTGCAAATATCCTGAAGTTCCTCCTCCTGCTATTGCCCACCTCTGGCTAAAAACACAAGCTTGAGTTTTTCGGTCAGTTTGGTCAATTAAAAGAAAACACTTGATAGCCCCAAAACTAGAAGTGATATAAAACAAAACAAGGTACTCATTCCATCAGAATTCAGTTCCATGTGTTGTCACACATTTGTACAAAACTTTCACTGAGAGTTGTACTAAATAGGATTTAGTAACCTCTTCTGCAGTTTAGCTGTTTTGATATCTTGATAAGAGAAGTCAATGCTTAAGCATGTCAGAAGTCAACGCTATAGTGTAACTACAGTATAACTCTAACAGGGCTTCTAAATATTGTTCACCAGAGTGATGTCTTATAGTTGAATTTCAGTTTCAGCAGGTACTTCAGGTTTACCTGAGCGACATCATACACAATATATCTGGGAAGAACGTTAAGGAACAAAGTGCAATTTTTGACATTAATAATACAAGTGGTATTCTCCCTCCCCAAACCCCCCAACCCCTTAAATACAGTGCAACTTCCCTGCTGAAGTCAGCAAAGAGATGCCTGTGCAGTTAAGGGGGTCTAACAGCTCAAACCTGGAATCTGTAAATTTGACTTTCTTTGATAATGAAAGTGTTTTATACAATAATCAGGAACAGACATAAGAGAATTACTGATGGTGCAGCACAAAACCTGAGCAACAGGCAAGCGGACTAGCTTCAATACGGGCTGTGTCTTTGTCTGTCAGAAATACAATGCACAATGTTTTCCTCAACTATATGAATTGTGGAGCAAAGTAACCTCCAAACCTGGAATCCTCGAATTCTAGTTGTAGGTCTGTTGCTATTTTTCCAGCACAAAGTCATTAATCTCCTCTTAATTTCCTCATCTAAAAAACCCGAACTGGAATCACACAGAAGAGAACTCTGATGACTGCCAGAACACTGCTCATGTTTCTTAGCAGACAGTTCCAACTTGCCTACCTGTTCCCCAGTGCTTTAGGCCACAAACTTACCTCCAACTCCAGTGTTAGATGAAAATCATCTTCAATAAGCATAATATAAAACAAAGTTGATATATGACAGATTATCCAACTAGATATACACTTAACTCTATTCATTTAAGTGTCTTATTATTTGCCCAAGATGGATACTATACTGAACAAATTTCAAGACCAAAGCCAGTTCTTCCATAAATTCTGTTGCCAAGATTGCTTGAAAGAGGAAGACAATTTACCAAGGGGGAAAAAAAAAAAAGTCTAAACCACCCGGAGATTGCATTATATGAATGATTTGCTTCACTGGTGGTAAAGAGATTGTTTTGAGATCCTAAGCATCGTTTATTCTCATGACCTTCTATGAACATGGAGTTAATTTATTAACCGAGGGCATTTCTAGCTGCCTAAAAAGAGGCTTAAAGGCTATGCCTCTGAGGGCCATTCTGGGATTCACTTTAGTATTTGCAAAGGGCTGGGAGAGAACAGGAGAAGCTGTGTGACTCCATGCAGCCCTGGAGCCTTCTCCTCCACCTCCCCTGCTCCAAACCAGGCAGCCACAGGAAGAAGAAGAAACCAGGCTGGAGAGACAAGACACTGCAGGGTGCATCCCCCTTCCCTCGCCTCACACACATGTGCACAGGGCCCTTACCAGGCAGCATCCCCCAGCTGCTCCAATCTTCAGGCAACTCCCACTGAGGCCTGGGGAGGGCTGGCATGGTTAGCTCTGCTCCATGGCCTCTCCTCAGCTCTCTTTTACTTCCTCAACCCTTTGATTTTTTTTTTTTTTTTTTCATTTGTATTTTCTGTCATCACTTGGTCCTTTTGGAGCAGCATTCGGCCCAGGCTTGGTTCTCCCTGCCTGCATCCCCTTTCCTTTGTGAAGCAAAGGGCTTTGGTTTTCTTAGGGACTAAGCAACACAAACAGTTTCCCTTCTTGCAGTATGATGACAAAGCGTGACAAAAATTTCCCCTGGGAAGACAAGTCTGAATTGTTTTAGCTGCTGCACAGAAACACTCAAAAGAAATAAAACACTTTGTGCCAAAGCTTCTGACTGCAACTGGAACTACATCCTGCTAGAGTCAGTGACAGAGACACACAGTGCAGCCAGCACAGCAGAAAAGGATACTCATTATACAGAAGACAGGTATCATTAATTCCTGTTGAAATCCCATTCCCTAAGGGAACCTCTACACCATCCAGGGTGGTAGTGGCTGTGGGATCAGGTGCAGTTTTGCCCAGGCCTAGAAAGGGAAAAAGCATTGGTTATAAAAAGGCAAACAGATTTTGTACATGAAACAAGTGACTTGGCTGCCCAAGTATTACTTTTGCTCTTTGCCAGCATTTGACAATACTGCGAAGTATCTTTAAAAAAAAATGCAAAGAATATTTATTCAGTCCAGCACAACCCTATTTGTGGTAGCAGCAACTCTCCTGCATCAAGCTAGTATTTTAGACTTTAATTTCTTTAATCAAATAGGCTGGACAATTAAAACAGATGACCAGACTACTCTTACAGTTCTTATATCCCAGATCCATTAACAAATACATGCATATTCTAATATTTTCAGGGAAGTATAACAAACTATTTCTTATCTTCTTTAGCCTGGTCTATACAAATCTGAACATTCACACCGTGAGCAGTAAAAGGATGTTAAATCATGTTTTATTCTATTTTAGGCAGCTGATTTTTCAAAATTATCAAAGTGAACAGTTTGAGAAAAGCTGCTCATTACTGAATATTACTCGTCTCCCATCTCTGAACAGATGATAGTCATGATTATCATATTTCCCTTAATTCAGAGAATTAAGTACTCTCATCTTCCTTTTCAATGCAATATACCAATACTTTTTGCTCACAAAAAATGTCATGAGAACAGCTGTTCTGTCTGAACTTTTACTATTAGCATTTCCTTTTCTCTGAGCTTTTAAGGCACTTTGAAACTAAACAATTATTCTTCTGATCTATCAAATCTCTCACATTTCTTTTTAAATACACTGTAGTGTCACTTTGAAAGCGAGCAAAAAAGAATTAGAAAATGCACTTTATGTAAACTGGTCAAATGAAAATCTTCTCCTGGACTTTAAGTAACCTAATAACTTCCTTTTTATGCTTTCAGGTGCACTATCTTCTATGTAAAAAAAAAAAAAATTCATATACATATTTTGTGTGTGTGTGTGTATATATATACACATATATATGTATATATATACACATATATATATGTGTGTATATATATATACACACACACACACACACACACACATATAGAGATGCAGCTATAAGGCAACATTATGCAAACTCTCTTATGCAAAGACAGAACAGCTATGAAATGACAACAGTTAATCCTTACCTTTCACACTGTGCTTTCCCTTTGGCAACTTGGTTATGTGAGAGGCGTTCTTTAGCTCATACCTGGACAGCACAAAGAACACCGAGCAGCACTTTAATTTTGACTTAAGCCTTTGGTAAAGCAGCACATTTGTTTCAGGCTTCAGTTAATAATGAGTTAAAGTTAATGTAAGTATTACTATTTTGGAACACAGCATTATTAGAGCTGCTGTGTTCCTTCTTTGTCTCAGTTATCAATTTTATGATATGTGCATTTAATACAACATTCTAGACTAGCACCACCAACTTTACTCCAATAATTCTTGCTTAGAAAACAAACAAAAATCCTTGTTTTTAAGGAAATACAACATGCATCTTTTTGCTCTGAAAAGAAAGGCTTGCTATTTCAGCATCAAATTCTAAAGTTTGGCAAATACTCTTCACAAGTTACTTACATATTTCCAAGGGCAACTTCACCCAGTAGTATTAGGCCTATGGGATCAGCCTGAGATGTGTGACAGTAGTTTGCACTCTTGGATACCATGTCTGCAAAATAGATGCCCTTCCCAAACATGTAGCCGGTCTGGAAGCAGCAAAAAAGAATGAGGGGAAGGAAAAAAAAATTAAGTTTTGGACAATGTTATAAAGGCAGCACTGAATTCACTCAGGGACATCCAGGAGAACTAAGTTATAACCTAAGTTTTTGCAGACATGGGTCAGCAACCACTCTTGATCCTCAGCAGAATGTGCACGTCCTCCTCACCCCAGGACTCTTATATTTATGCTCTCTGACTGTGACCATGTCTGGCCACAGGGAGGTAAGTCAGAAAAGGCATCTGCATCACGTACCACAGGAGCTTCAGGAGGAGCTATCCGGAGACCCTGGGAGAGGATTCCGGCAAAGTTGGTCGTGCGGGATCCGTGCCACAGCAGCTGGCGATTATGAAGCTGCTTAAATGGCTTGTACCGCTGACTCTCCCCTTCACGTTCAATCCTGAAGATCTTCAGGTCAAAAGGGGATAGGAGAAAAACAAACAAACAAACAAACACTGCAAATAAACTATTGCCTTTGTGCAATTAAGCAGATGAAAAAGAGAAAAAAGAAAAAAACAAAGGCAGCTCAATCATGAATACAAAATAACCTGCTAAGCAAAAGTGATCTGAAAGGTATTTAGTATTTGCATTCTGCTACGTCATGTTAGCTTTGATCACACCATACTTATTGCTGATTACTCTTCCACCAGGATTCTCATGAGATGGAAGTTTTCTGAAAAATCATCTCAGAAATTAAGCCTCAGCTTTAGAAGGCAATGCCCTCCTCCCATCCCTTCTTTCAGGATAGTTAAAATAAAAGATAGGCGAAAAGTAAGACACCGCAGTGAGTTCAGACTCATCTGTTTGCTTAGGTTTTCACTATCCTTAATAGTATATCAAACCATTCTGTTAACAAGAGAAACTTGAGAAGCTACTCAAAAATAAAAATAATAATAAACAAAGCCCTCACAAGCAAGTAAATTATAAAAGTTGAATTTTACATAACAAAATACCAGTTTTCCCCATTCGTCCAAAACTTACATCCACAACTTTGAGGTCATATGCATTGTGAGTAGCAGCATGTGTATTTTTCACATATTGTTTTATAATCTTGGCTTCTTCTGAATCTTTGTCAACCACCTGCAGAGAGGAGAAGAAAAAATCCTTTAAAATATGAGCTAGCAGGCCTGTTACAACATGTGAGGATATCCACCCTAAGCTCACAACTCCCCAGTATAAGTCTGCTCTGCATTAAATCATTTAGGCAGAAATTTACTCTTAGCTGGGGAAATTGTGCAAGAGAGCACTCAGACTCCAAAGAACGGCTGAGCCTGGAAGGCGCCTCTGGGGATTGCTCAGGCCAATCCCCTGCTCAGAGCAGGGCTGACTACAGCAGGTTGCCCAAGACCCTCCCCAGAGCATCCACTTACAGTTTAGCTGAGCTGCTATACTCCAGACTAACAGGTCATCAGCTCATTTTCGAGCTCAATGCTTTCCTTTACCTTAATATCAGTTCGGAGCTTTTCGTAGTTGATGTCAATCGGGTCCTTATCTCCATCTTCATTGCCACCTCTGAGAAGGCTATAGGCAACCTCAATGTCAAGCAGGTTGTCCAACATCTGCACTTTAGCCTGAATAATTTGAAAAAGTTACTTTATTTGTGTCTTTGGCATGCTCAGAAAAACCCTGGAATATCTCCAAATTATAAAAGCCTATGTAAATCAAAGCACTGCCACCTCAAAACACTGCGTCTTGCAGTGATCCTACCAATGAAACAAGAGGGTTTGGTTAATACAAAGATCAGATGTCCTCCGAGCTATTTATTTTGAAAGCACTTAAAAAAAGAAAATGCAAGAAGGAGGGCAACCTGAAATCTTTCCCCAAACGCACTCTGCAGGTAATGCAGATAAGGAAGCTTCCAGACACTACTTCTGAAAATTAACCAAGTAGTGGTCTTTGGCCATAGAAACCACACATGGCCATTAACGGAGCCGGACAATGCTGATAGCAGAAAGAAAACAAGTGTAGAGATCTAAGTTCACTGTATACAGCCTTGCTCTGCCAACACAGCCTTCTGCAGAGTTAAAGGAGAAGAAAAACAAACAGACAAACAAACAAACGATATTCACACAGCAAACAAAAGAAAAAAACACTGAAAGATGGTTTTGTTTCTGTAGTGATTTCTATAGTAAAAGAAAATCTTATTCTAGCTCGTCAGTGTGAGAACTCTTACACCCACAAAGCCAGGCTGGTGGAAAGATCTTACAGCAGCATTATCAGCAGTGGACAGGGTTTCCTTCCTGCATAATCTATCTTTTATAACACTGTTTCTTCCTTCCTTCAAAGTCCCTGTTATGCTATCAGCTTTCCCCTCTCATTAGGTTTTACTTAACTGGGCCACCTGGCAGAGATGTGCACTAAGAGCATGGGAGCCCTTGGTACTCAGGACAGATTTTTCATATTGTAGTACCTAGTTTCTCAGGTGCCACCCTTCTACCTAAACAGGAAGTCCTATAGAGGTTTGCCAGTGGCTTCAATGTGGGTTGCAGTATCTCGGCACTTCTGGTGGAAGGGAAAAAGAGAGAAAAAAAAAAAGAAAGAAATGCACAACAAAAGATTTGGCTTTGAAATCAAGGCTCTGCCTCAGAGGAGTGCGAAGGGGTTACACCCAATACACACTAAAGGGGAGTTTGGCCCAGGGTCTCTGTAGATTGCAACATGTTTCTTTTCAAAAGGCGACTAACCATCTTCTATGACAGCTTTACCGACATGATAAGGAACATGCTTATTTACTGACTCTCTGGTACTAGCAGGAATTATATTTTACATATATCTTGTGGATATTTTTATATATAGAATATATATATTTTTATATATAAAATATTCTAGGAAAAAAAAAATATTCCTTTCAAGTCTCAGGAATTCTTTGCATAAGATGTCTGATGAGACCTGCTGACTAAAATCAGCATACAGTTTCCAGCCGATACCTGAATGTATTCTAAATTATTTAGGAGAGGTGGTTTCTTCATCCCAAAGTCATGAGGGATCAGGGTATAGAAGCGGTTGGAGAGGTCCAAGATCTGGGATTCGGAACCACTGTCAGAAACTGCCTAGAAAAGACAACAAGAAACAACGGGAAACACTGAGCGTTGCAGAATAATCCTCCATAGCGATTGATGCACACAAGATACTTCAGAACTACTAAAAAGTAGCGATGCAAATAGTTTTAATGCTGGCTGAAACTTACATAAAACTGAAAAGGGCAATACTATTGTTTTTTATATATATTAGTTCATAATACTTGCACAGAAATACGCATTACTTCTGGTATGAAAAAAAAAATCTGATGAGGATTTTGTCTTCTGGAGGGCAGAAAGGGCTTCTAGGTATGGCAGGGTGCATGTGTTAGGCTGGTTCCAGTCTGTTTTAACAGCTTACAAAGCTTCCTGCCTTGCTTGGGATCCAGGCTATCCTGGTATTTGCAAGCTCTTTAGGTGATATCATCTAGTGTTTCTTGGGATAGGATGGGTCATGACGTTTAACGTAATGTCATCAAGCCAGATCCTGCCCTGTTTCAACTGGAAACTATTCTGAGCCCCAGACTTCTCGAAGGGGGGAAAGCACCAGCATCCTATGCCTGTAGCAGGTCTGGCTCAGCCACTTTCTACCATCTTCTATACTAGAAAGTATAGAAGAATGAAAAGAACTAATTAGCTGCTTATTGAAACCATGTCATCCTCTCCAAATAGCTTAATTAACACCACAGTTCTTTATCCAAACCAGTAATTATTTAACTTTCAATAACAAGGCTTTAAGTGTGCGTCCTCTCCCTGTTGCCTCTGAAGTTTTGCCACAGAAATGCAATCTCTAGCACACGCATGTCACAACGAGCCCAGAACAACTTCTGAATTCCCCGCACGGTGCTCTAATCCCTGCCTCTGCTCACCTGCTGGACCTCGTTAAGGATGGAGTACGCGCTCTGGATCTGCCGCTTGCTCAGTTTTCCCAGTGGCATCTTCTGCAGGTCAATCTGATGGAGATTTAAACAATTAAAACGGTGTTTCTACTATAGCAAAACCATCACACCAGTCCTTGTATGGTTTCTGGGAGGCATAAATCTCTCTCTCCTGGCAGGACTCACCATATAAAGAATGGAAACACTTGAGACTTGGTATTAATCTCTATGCATCAAGGAACGATGTCAGAAGGACACTGCATGTTACTGAGAAGTCTGCTTATAAATAAAGGAATATTGTAATAGGAAACTAGTGAGTTGAAGGAACACAAAAACAGGGTAAAAAGCATCTGATTAAGTTTTCAGTAACCATACATTTTGGGATATATATTTCATTCTCCAAATGAAATAATTCTTCATAAGACAGAACGAGCTGCTGTAAAGATCTGCTCTAGACAGGGTTAAGACGCCCTCTTCCAGGCCTTGACTTTACCCTAATATTACTAAAGGCCAAAGTCAAAAAGGTTACAAGATGCTTCCTAACCGAAAGCGAAAAGAATAACACTACTAAGTCTTAAGTGATACCCTCATTGCCTGCATTTTACCCACTGATTTGTTGTAGAAAGTGCTGCTGTTTTGCTAAGCCACTAGCAATGTGACACTGCTCCCTCACTGGGAAAGCAAACAGCTCCCCTAGTCTTGACTTACAGATTTACTCCTCCGTCACTTCCCAGGTTCTACTGACGTTGCTTTTGCACTGCTGGAATTTGGGACACTTTCAGATTTACATTACATCTTCTTGCACAATCCTTCTGAATGCAAAAGCATAAAAAACACTCCACTTGAACTGAAGGTTTTACAGAGAGCACACATACACACTCTGGACTCTAACAACATCCACCATAAACCCTGCAGGTCAAATCATAGAATCATAGAATGCTTGAGGTTGGAAGGGACCTCAGAGGTCATCGAGTCCAACCCCCAAATGAGTGCTTACTTAAAGTGACTGGTTTAAGATTCAGCTCAAGGACAGGAGAACCTAGGAAACCAAGTATATCACCTACCACTTGGATAAGCTCCACATTATTTGTCCATTGCGAAGGCAAGAAACCCAGCTGTATGCAAGTCCAACACAAACTGATCACAGAAGGTTAGAGACTTGCTGGGAAACCTCTGAAGTAATTTTATATGAAGATTTCCACCCTGTGTTAGGTGTAGGAAAACTTTCACCTTTATCTGCAGCTCAGCACAAGTACAGCCAGAAACAGAGAAAAGCTGAAATGAAGTAGAAAGGAGAATGGCCACGTGGAGAACTGAATTCAAACTCCCTATACTTGGCAAGAGAAAACTTTTAAAAGTTGAATTCAAAACAGGAAAAAAAATTCATCAGCAAGACCTACTAGCAGGCAATGGAAGGACTTACAACCTGCTACAGTCCTGGCAGATACAGAGTGTGCCTGAAAAACACTTGAGATCAGGCTGATGAAAGGAAGCAAGCAGCCCTTTGGGGAGGATGCAGAGAAACCTCTATCTACGAGAAACATCGTTTCCTCTAAAGGAAAACAGCTGTTCAGCAGCAGCAATACAGGAAGACTGATCTAATAAGGAAGACAGTCCCATCTGGGCTCCCAGGCCTCCTACAGATCTGCAGCTGGTGCAAATTAACAGAATTTCAACAGATTTCTACAAAGCCTGATGATACCAGATCATCAGTTCAGAGGCTTTAGACAGTTCCAGCTATGAAGAATCACTGGTTTAAAAGATCTGGACCTACACTATTGAAGATATAGGTGGACACAGTTAACCCCAGGTAGCACAAAACATAAGCAAGACATCTGAAGACACTCAAACAAGCTGTACAAATTAGGGTGAAGCTTGTTCTGAAAAGGAGATATGCCAAATATTGACATAAAGAGCAAATAACAGCTGTTTAAAGCCTTAGGGCAGGATAACTAATCTGGTTAAGAAAACTCAAATTTGTATTTTGGAATTAAATCAGTTTGAATGGCTGCATTAAATAAAAATCTGCAGAATATGTGAGAACAGTGAAACTGTTTCTATGCAAGGAAAGAGACAGATAATGCTACCAGACCATTCTCTGAAAGCCTTTTCTAAGCACAGACCGTGAATTATGGAGGAAAGAAAAATGGAGGAGATGGAGGAAAAGATGTTTTCACTAAAAGAAATTAGAAATATTATAACAGAAAAATTTGAATTTGGCCTAGTTTGGAAGAGGAAATGGACTTGTATCATTAGTGCATGATCAGCTGGCAGCCCATCTCAAGTCTCAGCTACCTGCTCCTTTGCCAACTAAACGAGCTGCAGTGCAGCCCTCCTCCGCTAATTTTAAGGCTGTTCTAAAACTCATGCTGATTTCTGGCAAGTCTGTTGGTTATGGTGCGAAAGCAGGAAGCATGAACATGTGTGGTCACCTCAAATTCCACCATTGCTTTCTTCATGCTCTCCACATCAAAGATCATCTTAATAAGCTCCTGGATCGGCTTTGCAAGTTTGGATTTAGTCCCAGCACCCACTGTCAGTTTCTTCACAGCTTCTTCATCCTGGGAGGAAAAAATAGCATCAGAACCATCAAACCCCACAAAGGATAAAGGTACCAAGCTGGCTGCCATGGTAACAACTCAAAACCAATGCCCTGTATTGCATACTGTTACTAGCCTCAAGTTCCCAGGAAGCATGGGACACTGCTCGGACATTTGGGGGGTTCAAATCCACCTCTTCTGTGGCTTGGCACAGGTATTTCAAGGGGCGTAACAGGAAAATACAACTAAAATTGATCTAACATTAACCTTCACTGTGAATCTTTGCTTCACCTCAAGCAACAGTATTAATTCTTTTTTCATTGACCATCTGGCTACATAAAGATCTTAGTGTGAGAAAAGATGTGTTTTATTTTACCTCGTTAGCTTTTATGATAAAAACTAATCATTATGTCTCAATTTTAAATAAAAAAATTGTTATAGAGCAGTTACTTGGTCACATCATCATTTGGTCACAGTATTATCTAGATGCATTCATGGTTAGTGTTTCACCAACAAAGCACCTGCCAGATGCTTCACAGCATCACTGTATGGGGCAGTTAAACAGACACTTTGAATAGTGTAAAATGTTTCATCAATAAATTGCCAGAAATAATGCTAAAATACCAGGTGCTTCACACAGTCACTTGACCACAGGAAAATGAAGTGGTTAGGAAATACATTCTCTGATATCCTCATAACCATTGAATGTACTCAATTATTTGATATCTAAAAGATAGCTTAAGTGAAGGGTAGGTCTTTAAATAAGCACAAACACCCACTGGGCAGAAGGAAAAGAATTCTTATGTAGCTTAGCTATCTAAATAGCCAAATCTCACCGGCAATGAATAACTTCTCTTTTTCAGTCTGTTCAATATGTGCACTGAGCAGAATGCTGCACAGGATTTGCTTCACTATTTGGGAGCATTTTTGATGCAGAAGACAGAGAAAAAGCATCTATTTTAAATAGAAGAAAATGGGTTTGGACAGGGAAGCATGCAAAAACTACTGTTGAATTAATTTCAAATTAATGATTTTAAAGCTATACAGAATAAACAGAAGCAGGTCCTAAAGGGGCTCTTGACTTGACAAAATAAAACTGTTCAGTCTTCAAAGAGTTTTTTTTCCTCCTCTTCACATACTTGACTACCATTTGATTTCCAGCTCTTTGTAGCACAGATTCTGCAACAGTTACTTTCCTAAAAAACATAACTGAACTAGCTGTAAGAACCTCAGTATTTTGTTTGGAACCATCTACCTCCCCTGACTGAACAGTTTCCTATAGAACACTACAGTTTCTTACCCACAGAACAGGGCATACAGTGACATACTTCTCCTTCCAGAGGTCTCCCTGCTGGGCTTAAGCAGCAAAGGCCTGCTTCATTCCACAGGTTTAGTAAAGAGTGAAAGATTCAACAGTGCAGAACACAACAGATAGGAAAATAACTGAACAATGTTCCACCCAGAACAGGATTATTTTGGAGTTACCTGTCCATAATCAATTTCCAGTGGGTAAAATTTTTTGGGATATTTAGTGAAGTTCTTTGAATGCCAAGAATTGCCCGTTTTCTCTTCGTACAAATTTAGAAAGTGCTCAACGGCGTCCTCTTTTGATGGCATCTGCTCCAGCTTGTTACTCCCAATCACAGTGCCCACGCGACCCCAAGATCTGAACACCCAGTATCTAGAGAAGTGAAATGTGAGAGAAGAACAGATGTAAGATCTCTGTCTCTAGATCTGGGTCCAAATGAAACTGATCCCACACCAGCCACGTGGAGGGATGTTCTCTAACAGCAGCTGCAGCACAGCAAGGAAAGCAAACAGTCACCACAGAGCATGTGTCCAAGCACTGGGGTCAAAAAAATAAAACCCAACCACTAACAACCCAATGGAAACACATTAGACCAACAGGCCTGAAAGTAAATACAGGCACAGGAGAGAAGAGGCTACAATCTCTTCAGTCAGGGATTATCATCAAAGCAACGTGCAGCTAAATCCAGAGCTGAAAGAGGGTGAGTAATGACAGCCATTAGCCCTCCTGGATTACTGCACGTCCCTTCCCTGCTTGGAAGAAGGAACCCTCCCCATTTCCTTAGCAGTCTGCAGTAATGCAACACCTGGCCAGCTCTGTCCACGTCAGATGACACTGGAAAGCTAAAGACACATCACTGGCCAACACAGCCCATTTTTTAAGTCTCATGATACCAAATCAGAACTACATAACAGGGGAACTGCCAGAATCTGGCTTTGTTTCCCAGGATTACGGCTCTGCAATTGGAAACAAAAGAAAATGGAAAATATGGGAGAGACTATGAACATGGCAGATTTCACAAGCCCTCCTATCAGCCAATTAACCTACTCATAGCAACTACCTGTAACTTGCTCATCCCAGGATGCAGGAACAAACACTTTCAGATGCAGTTCAGCAAACTGACTTCCTAGCTTTGGTTTTGCCAATACCAGAGAGAACTCTCCTTATAGAGCAAAGATCTTCCCAGAAGGACATATTTTTTAATATGTGTGTGAGTGTGTATGTATATATGCCTTTATCTGTTTCTCCCTCCTCAAAGACATTTTTACTTGCACACAATCCAATATCAGAGAAAAAAAAAAAAAAAAAAAAAAATGAACACAAGTATTTCTAGGGAAAACTAAACTTACCTGCTCTCTCTGTCATCCTCTAGCAGTTGCAGTTTGTAGTAAGAATTTGTTCCTTTCACAATATCTACTAGCCCAAGGGTTGCACTGAAAATCTTTCCACCTTTTTCAAAGACATGAGCAGAATCCTC
>VZSG01000193.1:381473-397523 GCA_013398315.1 Nothoprocta pentlandii | reverse complement strand
AAAAAAAAAGGAAAAAAAAAGGAAAAAAAAAGGAAAAAAAAAGGAAAAAAAAAAAAAGCCAAAGGTTACAGCCTTACATTTCCTTTCTGAATGTATTCACCCAGTTATTTTGATACAGTTGTGCAGATCTTAACAAAACTAGAAAAATAACAAACATATGCTCATTCCACACTACTTTAAAAGTTTTTTTTTTTTTTTTTTTAATAAATTACAAGCATGTACTTTTGAGATATACAGGAGTAAATCTCAACTCCAACTTAAGGAACGGGGATGGAGGTGTAGGAGAAATCAGAACTTCGGGCAGAAGACAATCTAAAATAAACATTGTGTGACTAACTGGAGACATTCTTGAGGGCTTTTCAGGTGTTCCTGGAGAAAATGAGCTCAAAAACTAGGGCCAGCTACATGTATAGTATGAATTCCCAGAAGACCTGCTGTGCACTGTAGTTTTGGAGAGTAGCACCAATTGCCCTCCAAAAATCCTGGACCCAGATGTACACTAGACCTGCAGCTTCTGCTGGCTGAGCCTTCATTCCCTCTACTGACAGGTGCTCATTAGCTGAAGTGGGTGCACTCCTTAGCATCATCTGTCCTGAAAACTGCATTAGAATATGCTGGAACATTCAAATTCAGGTGTTAATCAATATTCTTACTCTGACAAAGAAAAAAAATGTTTAAAAATTCAGCTTCAACTTTTACAGTTAGGAATCCAAGCCTTTTATCCTTTTACAAAAATATAAACAAACATACATTTTGCAAATAAAAAAGTGCAAGCCATTTCTACCACTCACCAGAATCAGGATCTACTGCTGCTCCACCCTTAACCGTTAGCTTCATTTTCTTTTCAGACTTGCTAGGACCTGCAAGGAAAGGGAGAGAAGGAAATTTTTTCCAGGCACATAATACAAAATTTACAGAGGAGTCAACATTTACATTCTCAATTTGGGCAGTTATGGCCACGAAAGGCTACCAGACCAGATTCCTTATATAAGGACAGTAGGACTTCAATGGCTCTTCATCTTGCTTTAGCAGCTAATTCGCAACCTCTCCATCCCATATTGTAATTTAAATGAAAGACAAGACTCCTCAGGCTGTTAGCTCTTCTCTCCTTTTTGGCCTAGAAGGGTGAACTCTATTGCTCTTTTTATCTGCATGGAAAATAAACAGAACTACAGATTTGAGTGTTCAAGTGGGATTTAAACATCTTGCTGGCTATGTGGGACATTCTCTGAGACAGCCTGGTAATAACACACCCAACTGCAAGTCAGAAACCAAAGCCTGGAGGCGCTGGAGAAGCGTGGTTTGTGAAGAAAGGCGATTAGATCAAAAGTTTTTGTTCATTTCCCATCGTTAAAATGCAAGCTTGCTACAGCTTAGGTGACAGTGCTGGGGTGGTGTTTTTTTCCCCCCTTTCCCATTCATAGTTAGTAAAAAAAAAAATAGTTTTTTAATGTTTACACAGTAGAACGAAGATTCACTGTTCTGGACCCCAGCATTTTCTCTTCTGGGTGCACTCTTGTGGACAACTTCATGACCACTTAAAGGTATCCTTGCCTTAGGGTTTCATTATTTAAATTAATCATAAAAACAGGGGGAGAGAACTCAGGAAAGGGTGAGGCTGGATATATCCAGAGGTGCTTTGTATATTCAGCACGGAACAGGCCTGTGGAGAAGCAACCACTTTGTTACTCACCCTGCTCTTCTTTGACTTTCCCAGCACTCTTCATATTCGATGGCTTGGGGCACTTCCCATCCACAGACACTTCCTGGTGCTCCATTTTCACCTCTGCACCCCAAGATGAAAGTGCATGGAGAGACAGAAGCTCCTGAAAGCCCTTGCTGGAGGATTTCACATCCTGAAGAAACTCCTCTGAGACCACACGGACTTTGGCCTCCTTCACTTCTTCCATCTTCTTGCTCATTTTCTCCACATCCTCTGCAAAGGCAAGATGGGAAAGGGAGAAGGGAAAAAAAAAAGTCAGCTTTCACACTCTAGCCCCCATTGCTCTGGCCATACTTCATGGCCATGAATGCTCTGCAGAAATGTAGTTTCACTGCATTTTGGATTCACCACTTTCTCTGGAAAGCAAAAGCCCCTGCAGCCTGCACTGAAAGAGGAACTACCATATTCTACCTTGCTGTTCTAGGTATCTTCCCCTGTGGGGACTGGGCTAGAGCTACACAGCTCCCGTGGGCTGCCTGGCAAGTGGGAGAACTTCTGCTATCTCAGACTTCAGGTCCAACACAACATCAGAGCGGGCCCATAGCTGCCAGCAGAAACCCAGTGCAGACACAGAGTCCTGCTCAGCTTGGGGACTCCTACCCTTGCACAGCCACAGCTGCCTCCAGAGCTTTTCTCCAAAGCAACTGTGAGCAGGAGCCACAGGGCCTTTTGTCCCACCGAGGGCAGCCACAGTCTGTGTAGAGCACTGAGCTCCACCTGTCACAGACCTGTGAGAGCCCTGCTGTACAACCTTAGGAGATCAAAGTTGAGCAGACTCAACCAGCACACATCTGTCTTTATTTTTCCAAACACACTGAAAACCGTGTGTGCACACAAACACATGCCTTAATCCAAACACAATTCAACAGAAACATAAGGACAGTGTGTCCTTTCTTAACTCACTTAGTTCTGCTACCAAGCTATGAAAAAAAAAAAAAAAAACCAAAGCAAGGCTGCTCACTCTGTGTGCTGATGCACAAGGTGGCCTTGTTAGCACTTCCAGTCATCTTTCCTCCCAGGTCCTCCACAACGCTCTTCACCTCGTCCTTGGTTTTGGACAGCTTGCCGAGAACCAAGATCTTCATGTTTGTCAGTGGTTTATCTAGAGGTTTGGAAGCAATACAGTACATTAGCAACGGGGATAGAATCCCCCAGATGAGTAACAAGCACAGCAAGACAGAACAGGGCAAACGCTGGAAGATCAGCCTGGTGGGAAGAGATGAGAGTCCAAGTACTAGGCAAGTGGGAGAACAGTTCCCTTTCACAAAGGAGAAATCACAAGGCCCAGCATCTCTCAAAGCACAAAAGGGTTCATAGGGAATGTGTGCAAGGCAGGGAAGATGGATATGCAGCTCTATTATTTGTCTGCCTCTCTTTTAATCAGCCTGCTTTAGCATAGTGCTACTAGAGACACTGCCCTGCTTCTCTCTTCCTTCAGTGCTTCTGTTTTCAAGGAGCTGGAGAAGGAGGATCGTCTCTCACGCAACAGTGCGTTCCTGCACATGATACGATACCTTCTGGTCCTTGTGTTGCAGCTGGTTTACAGCCTTGTGCTCTCTGAACTGTGTCATCTCCATAGCAAGCCAGGACTGAACTGGTAACCAATTGGGGCTCCACCAACTTGCAGGGCAAACACTGACACAATGAACTTTGTGACACAGGTAGCCCCAGGACACTGTGCATGCCTAAGAGCACATCTGCACTGCTGAGCATAATGAAGTAGGGACTCTGGTTTATAAACTGAGTTTTTGTTTGCTTTTTAATAGAAATTACTTAGCTTGCTAGCAACCAAGTAACACAAATTTAACTCTGCTCAACAGCTTGAATTTACCTTTAGGGCATACTGGAGTTGAAATCAACTTGCTAATTAAAAAAAAAAAAAAAAAAGACCTTTGTCTTCCTTGCTATGATAACATGACTTGGCTAAAATCTCACCCTTTTTTGAGGGTTTAAAAACTCTTTTCATCACAAAACTCCTTGCTCTGCAAATCTACGGTCAGGACTAAATAAGCTGAAAAAACAAACATATCGTAGTTTTTAATTGACAGGTTACATCACTGAAGCAGGCAACTCCTTCCAACGGCCTACGTGGGCTTGCTGGAGCCTGACCTTTTGCCACTTTGCAGGGTGCAGATGGCACATCTATTTTGCACAAGGGAGGTCAGTGGTTGGTAAAGCCAAATCCAGATAGAGGATTTTAAATAACTCCTATTCTATAAAACTCACTACTGTAGATGTGGAATACCTGGCACTGTAGATGTTCCCAGAAGAAGGTAAGCAAGAAGGCATTTCACAGCAGCACTCACGTGAGACAGACTTCAAGCAAGGGCCTCTAGACTTTTGATTTGTTGTAAACACATCATTCCCTCACCATTATCAAAGGCCCAAAATGATTTCTAAGATGACAACCAGGATCCTGAGTACATATCCCCAGAAAACACACCAATGCAGAGTATCCCTATGCTAGAAACATGAAGAACAAGAAACTTTGCTATGGTGTGCCAGGAGAACTCCAGCTGATGGGAGGCAGCAGAACATGTGTGCCCAGGATGACACACACGTCTGGCCAGGAGCTGCATTACACACTGTCCTGAAGGAACAGGTCACGAGGGCTGTAGGAAGATCTTTCAAATTTGCTGGAGACAGAGGCAAAGGTTCAAAGACATGTTCTCTTCTACCAGAAGTCCTGTTACAAGACCCGATACTTGAGTTGCTTCTCCTTGTTTTCATAGCAGGGTCTCCAAAAATTCACTAGCAGCTTCTTCCTGTCCACCAGGTCTTGTTGCTAGTTGCTTACCTGTGGGTGCAGACATGGTCTCTGCCATAGGAGCAGACACAGAAGGAGGAGGAACAGAATTCGCAGCTGCAGCCTCTGGAGGGAATATCCTATCCTGCTTTTTACACTTAAATTTCTTGAGATAGGGAATTTCCCGAAAGTCCTGTGGAACAGAAGCACAAATAGAATTAAAACAAACACACACTATTACAAGATAAGACTTCAAGATTAAATCTAGCATTGGCCAGATCTTGGCATTTACTGCAGCTTTCAAAAAGGATTTCCGAGACATTCATACTAAAGTAGACAAATATCCATTCTACTGACTGAGAAAACAAAGCTAAAAAAAGAAAAATGATTGGTTTCAAGTCAAACAAGTAACATCTCTTTCAATTCAGTATCATTTTGCTGTTTATCACTGGATTTCCTCATTGCCACAGTGGTTCACAACTGCAGCAAATTCTGCTCTCCAACACTCAACAGTGCCTGTTGCTCACTCAACAAGAAGTTTTTACAAGAAGTATCAGTTAAGAAATGCATTTCAGATCATCAAATTCACAGTAAACACCCACCTTTGGGATCACCCAGTCTTTCCTGTTGGGCGTCTGTGTTTTAGCAACACATTTAGTCCAGGCAGTGATATCCCCTGAACAATAATATGCATCACTCTTGAATACAAACTGCCCCTTACACTCCTCACAGGGAAGCAGAGCTCCAAAGGCCATCCCATCTGCTACTCGGTCCAAAATCTAAAGCAACAGAGAATGCAAAACAGGTCATGGCGAAAGAGACTGGAAGCTTGCATGCTACATCATGTTGGGTAGGCAGCAGAAAAAAGAGCTGCAGGGCTCTGGGTACACACTTCCTGTCACGTGTATGCTGCACATAAACCACCACTGTCACAGCTATTTGATTTACAGTGTCTTAAAGACATGACAGTAAGTTTTCCCTGTGATTCTGTACCTGCTCACACCTCTGACTTGCAATTGCTCCCAGTTGGGCTTTGTATTCAAGAGAGCAATCCCTACTACACCGCACCTGACCAGGCAACAGTGCAGAAAGAGCAAAGGAAGAGACCTGACATTGCTTGTGAGCACAGGAGCACTCAGGAGGACAGGCTGGTTTAGACAGATACAATTTTCCTACGTAGAGAATGCGTGCTTCTTGACCATTTTGTGTCTGGACACTTCCCACATCCCATCCCAAACTCCTTACACAGAGTCTTGGTAAGTACAAGCCACAGCCAGCTTGCTCTTGACAAGGTAGCAACAGCAAAATACAGACCAGTTTGTGTATGGGCACATCACTAGGATCAAGGGGCTGAATTGGGCAAACTACTACCACATGGCTCCTTAATGAGGAAGTGTAATAGCAATATTATCATTCTAGGGACAAAAGGACTGGGTTTTACGCTCAATTTCTGTCTGCAGCATTATGCTAGGAAAGTGCTTCAAACCTCTGGACCTTGCAGCAAAGTGGGTTTGGGCCAGCTTCACCAATGCCCGGATGCAGCACACATGCAAAGCAACTACGCCCCAACTCACGGCATTCTCCCCGGAAGGTACTTCCTGCTTGTTGGCGATCAGCAGCTCTTTGAGGTCATTAGTGGAGCAGACCTTCCTCAGCTCATCCTTGATGCCCCAAATCAGCTCTGTCTGCTCCTGTTGAGAAAGGTTGGCAGTTTAGGGCACTTGCAGTCAGTCATGTTTTATGAATAACACTCCTGAGAGAGCAGTATGTGAATAAGGTTTCAACAAGCCCATCGTATCTGGACACCTTGACTTGTATCTATGACAGCATCAAAACCTGCATTACATCTCACCTGTGCTTTGCTAAAGATTAAGCCATCATCACACAACAAAAAATAAAACTTCTGTTCAAAGGCAGCTACAGCCTTTTTCTACATTAAGCTCCATTAAGTCTTCAATTCTAGCAGAAGCTGCTGTTTGCTTTTTCTTGCACAGTATCTATTCAAACTTTCCACAAACACAAAACTCCTGAAGTTCCCTCAGAAATTCTTCCCTCAGTATCTAGAAAACAAAGGCAGACAGCTGTGATTTATCATACTTTCTATTTAAGAACGGAACATAGCTCCTCAGAGGGTATAAAAGGTACGACTACTCATTTCTTTATTTAACACTCTACTTCTGTTTAATTTTTGCAACAAGCTGTTTATTTGTTTCCCAGCTCTTTCACAGCACTCAGCCTCCGAGTTTCAGCTACTACAACCAGACAATACAGGAAGGAGCACAGAACCAGCTTCCCTGAGGGAGAAGGTGCTTAGCCTAATCTATTTGAATCCAATAAACACAAATCCTAGAATTTTCCCTCCTGATCTTTCGGCGATGGCTGCAAGAACCACCTTCAGCAAAGCTTTACTGAAAGGGGATCCTGTGTGCCAGGACACGAGGACTGGCTGCCTCCTCTGCTGCAATCCTGCTTTAATTAGTGCCTGTCACTATGCTGCAAGAGGCAGTTTTACAAATCTGATTAGCTAAAACTCACCTTCAGCATTTTCTCCTGCTTCGATTCTTTCTCTTTTTCTTTTTTCTGCTTCTTTTTCACAGTCACATTTCCATCAACCTCTTCTCCTTTTCTCTTTCTAGTACAGAGGGGAAAAAAAAAGAAGAAGAAAAAAAAGGACATGAAAATGTGTGCGCAGCAGTCACCAGAGCTCACTTTGCTGTGTCTGCAGTGCCTGGACTATGCTGAATTTTGGCAGGCAAGCCCTTCTTTTTTTTCAAAACTCCTCAATGCTAGATTGTAGGTATGTATTTAGATATTTAGATCTGCAAAGAAAAAGCTTTCATTGGGTCAGGTACACAGAGAGCTATTCCACAGGATAACGGTTTGACCTAGCAGAACACAAAGTAGTGTGACATTTGGACTCTCAGGAATATTGTCTTGTATGAGCTAATCCAAAGGCATATTTACAAATCGTTATAATCTATCTACACATACCTCTCCAAATAACCCAAGGAGCTCTAGCAAGGCAGGTTAAGAGACTACCGTGTCTTTTAGCTGCACCAATAGCTTGACTTTTCAGTTCAGACAGTACATACTTTTGAGATAAAACGACAGCAAACATAGTAACTTAAATAGGCCAGCAAGCACACCAGGAAACTAGGTTATTTCCCAGATAGTTTCTCTTTAGATAACAGTTAATTCTCTGATACCAGGCAGGAGGAAGTATCTGCTCATACGCTACTTCCAGGTTGATAGCGGCTTCATGACATCCTACTCTGCAGTTTTGTGTGAGGAATTTTATTGTTATTAGCTAGGGCCTTAGAGCTGTGTGCAGGGAAAATTTTAAAAGGCTTTGCTTAAGGAAGGCTGGAGACAAGAGCAAGCCAAACGAAAGCCAAGAGGATTCCGACAAGATTTCATAATTACAGAACTCAGCAGAAGATCGTTTACATTTCCAGAGACAGATATCATCCTCTTGGTCTGCCTGGTTTCAAAACACACCAATAAATGGAATCAGTGAGTGTTTTTGCTATGAGGGAAGGAAGGGAGTTTTACCCCACTGAGGCAGAGCATGAACAGTGTTTAGATATCATGCTCGATTTTGAGCACGCTGCTAGCACTTACCAACATCGGCCAGATGGCTTTTTAAGAAATAACCTAGGCTCAACTTTGTCTTAACCATCAGTTAGAGCATATATAGTTAATATTCTCTGCAACTATTCTACAGCTTTAAACATTTCACTGTCAAGCTTTACAACCTTTATGACTGACCTAGGACTAAAGCTTATAAGCTATAAAGCCACAGGATGATGTTAAGATCGCTCTGCTTGAAGACTCACGCATTAGTGACCTGTAAATTCTATAAAAACTGTCCTGGGTCTGAGGATGGGCCAAATTCTAGTTTTACTCATAACTGCTACCAGTAGCTCTTCATTAACACCTCTGACCAAGAATTACTGAGGCCATTTTGCAAACCTCGAAGGTGCTAATTTTAGAAGATTCCTTCTTTGATCTGTCCTCCTGCAATGTCCCACCAGTCTGAGGTGGGGTTACACCACAAATGACCCTGCCTCAGCAGACACAAAAGCAGCAATTGTTTGTATTTCTCAAGAAAAGCTCCATATTGCCTGCTTGGGGTGCAAGTGTGACCCAGGGTAGCAGTGCTGGGTAGAGCTCTAATGCAGCCCTTCCTTCAAACATCTCCAGAACAAGGAAGTCTCGCTCCCTCTCCTTTCCTTACTCCTGCACCCACAGGGGTCAAGCCCAGAGCATCCGCCAAACCTGCAAGTACAGCGTGTTAACCACAGGGATCATATCTCTGGGATGTTTTAAACCTGTCATAGGCACCCAGCCTTATCTGGGAAAAACATCCCAGCTGAGCTGCAGCGTGCTCTGCTGAGCCTTCCCAAACCAGAGGGCTCCAAGCTGCCAGCATGTGTGTTGGGAGCTCAAGTGCAGCGTGGAACAGGGTCCCAGTGTCTGGGGGGCTTCTCTTTGGGCAGTCCCAGAAGCAGACTGACCCCAGCAACACCCGCTCCTAGGCACTAAATTGCCCCATTCTCGGAAGGAGAGGAGGCAGCAGAGAAGTTGTGAGAACCTGATCACACCGCTGGGGGCCCCACGGCCAAAGAAAAACCTCCAAATCCCATGGGTGATTCTCTTCTTTGGCAGCTTCTCCTCAGTGTGGAGGGGGCAGTGGACAATTACTGCACTTCTTCCAGCCACCTCAGTGAGCTGCACTGCGAATCTTCTGCATTGCAGGCAGCGGTTTAAAGATGTCAGTCACCATCCTCTGTTTTGTCAGGAGCTTGGCTAAGCTAGGGTCTTAGCAAGCACCAATTACCATTTTATAAAGCCCGGGGAAAGGAGGGCCAAAGCTGATTCCATCTCATGTGTATACAAGCTACAGACAGGAAGTTTTGAAATAACTAACCAAATACCTGCTTGCTGACTTATACGTGCATTCATTTTATCTCCTGTGCTCAGTTAGTCTTCACACATTCAACTGGTCTAGTTCAACACCTGTCTTAAAAAGACTGGTACTTGTAAGCCAACACAAGTTACTTCTGCTCACCAACATGGGAGATGTGGGACTACACATTTCATCCCAACTTTGAACAACCTGAAGAGGGAAGTAGACTGGCCCACTCCAACCTGGCCTTTTCGTACCATCTACTGTTTTTTTCCTGTTCCCCTGTCTAAAAAGGAAATAAAGTGCAAAGGAGTCACAGCAATCCTGAATAAAGTCAGCAAGAGGCACAAGGAGAAACAGGATCTCATGTTCTCTCTTAAAAAAAATGAGGGATTGCTCCTGACATAAGTACTTGCACTTAATCCAGTGCTGCATAATGTTGTCTCTAGAACAGCATTTACTTCTGTCCTCGGGGGAACTAATACTAGACAGCAAATCCACCCGGGCAAGCAAGGTCAAAAAACACAGGAGCGTTACAGTCTGTAGCAGGAGGGCTATACTCTGCCACAGCAGCACAGCCCCAGGGTGGCAGCAAGCTGCTCTGGCAGCTCCCACACGAGTAGAGAGGCACTCCTTCCTGCACAGCAGCACCCAGCAGGGAGGCCAGAGCCCCCTTCCCTGGCACTGCAAAGGGTTGGCACTTGGGCACGGCAGCTCCCAGCTGGGCAAGGGTTGAGGTGCCTCACCCAGAGCCGGCTACAGAAACCAGACCCTTGCAGGAAAACTTCCTGTTTTTGTCCTTCAGGGGAAGGAGTGTCACAGCCTACTCTAGATGCTCAGCGCCTCTTATATTCAACACACACAGAGCACCATGGCCCTTACAGAAAGGGCTGACAGGGAAGTCCAAAAATCTTCTGAGCTCCTCTACAGAGCACAGACTAGGCACGCAGAAACAGCACACAAGTTTGGACGTGTAGTATCCCTGCTGCAGGGACAACATTTGAGTCAAGATATAATTTGGAACAGGCACAGGCATCTTTATAAAGATCACTTTTGGAACCTCAACTACAGCAGATGCTGTAATATCATTTCTGTAAGATGCTGTAAATTCTGCCATTAATTTCTTTTATCTGATTGAAAGTACACGATGAATCATCAGAGGCATCTACATCCTAAAGTTTCTTTTTTCCTCCTCTTTCCCCTCCTCCCTTTTCTTTGGAATTCCTATGCTTTCTTGACAAACAATCACCATGTCAGAAGGATACTATACTTCTTTACTTTTGCGGTCTATTTGACAGACAACTGCTCTTTCAACTGACCCTTAATATATTTGGCTCAACCTCCCTGCCTAAACAGCAAGAAAAAGGTAGTGAGGCCTAAGAGCCAGCCAGCACCTTCATGGTTGAGGGGCTCACTCACACAGGGAAGACGAGAGGTCTTGCTGCTTTTTGGCATGAGGTCCTGGTTTACACTACCCTACCTCACCAGTCTAAGCTTTTTTCCACTGCAGGTCTAGGTTTTTATTTACACAGTGACTTGGCAAGCTATGCTGTGGCCTATCTCCACAAAGCCTTCATAGTTTGAATAGCATCCCAGCAGCAACCCAGGAAAGGAGAGGCAGGGCGGACAACAAGCCCTTGCACAGTCACATTTCTAGAGCTCTGCCAAAGACCTGGGGGAAAACTAAAAATATCCTTCTATAACTCTCGCGCTGCCCTGGGACAAAGCACGGCACTCATCTCTGCACAAAAAGCAGAGGACTATTTGAAGAGCTGCAAGTAAATTAAGCCACCGAACTTCTATTTACAGCTTGCAACACGCAGAGAAGCAAAGTGCCCGTGTGAAAAGATGGCAGGTTGCCTGGCAGCGACTGACAGTTCTTCACACTCCATAGGAGCGCAGCCTGCAGCCCTTCAGCTGAGTTAGCTGAGAAATGAGGCACCTGACAGGGCTCCCCGAGGAGCACTTGCTCCCGCAACACTGCAGGACTCTCTCTGTGGCACCTTTACTATGCCTGAATGTTTCTGGAGCAACTGTTTCCAAGCTGAGCATAAAGCAGAAGCTTAATGGCAACATCTCAGTGACACACGAATAACTGAGGACGACATTCAGATGGGACGTGAGGTTCTAAACTGCACGCTGTGCCCACCACACACACCAAGAGGACCAATGCTGAGAAGATTTGACACACTTACGTTTGCTCAGAACCCAACGCTGGCCTCACTGGACAATTTCACACTGAATCCTGGTACAATTAGAGCTGAATTCAGTCTACAATGCACATGGAGAAAGCTGAGCTCTTACAAAGACAAACTCTTTTCTGTTTGTAGACCTCAGCAACACCTTGGGTTCCCTCCTCCATGGGGGCTATGCAACAGTAGCTTGAATTATGAATCGTAAGTCTCATCTAAGTCATTTCATAAACAAGCAACAAAACCCTTAATTAACAGAGAAAGACTGACTAAAGCTAAGCAGAAACCTGGAAGCACTTTTCTGTCACTACAAGTTCTGTCAAGGGTCTCTAACTAGAAATTTTATACAAGGCAATGACTTTTCAGTCTTAGTATAAGAGACAAAGAAGAACATCTGAGAGTCAGCACTGCTCAGCCAGCACACACCATTACCAGACTCAGTGCCTGAAACGGATGAGCAGCTCACAGGTAAGACACGCCAAGTCTATTCTCTAATACGGGGCTAGAGAATGGAAATCATCACTGATTACACAGAAGACACAAAGCAAAGCACTTGTTTGTATAAAACACACATTATTTTATGGCCGAAAGCCTTGCATCAGTTTTCTGAGTCACAGCTGCTGGTCTCTGTGCTTTCTGTATGCAGTCCCTTAGATGGACAACTCCCTTGCACTGTCTGTTGTCACCTGCTTAGTACTGTAAGAGCAAACGGCATCTCCTACAACTGCTATTTAAAAGAGACAAGAGTGATAAAAAAAAATCATCAGAAACAGATTTGAAGACACGGAAAAGCTCCTTTAGACATTACACCCTCCTACATTCCGTACCTACCCTTCACTCTTAGTAGCTGGAAGCTGCTTCTTCAGAGTTTCTTTGTCTTCAGCTTTCAAGATCCCAAAGCCCAGGAGCTGAGCAGCCCCGTACGTTGGGAGGAAGCCCAGCTCCGCTCGGCGGCTCACGAAACAGTCTGGGTGATACCAGTTATCTATCATTCCCAACTGGGGCTTTTCTGGATGCACCATCTTCTTGGAGATTCGGATCTGGCCCTGAGGCAGGTTAAACACAAGAGCAATCATTAGGATGCCCTAAAAAGATCAAGGTGTTAAGCTCATCACAAATGTAACCCCTAAACAGCTGCAGAACAGCAGTGTTCCTTGTACTAAAAACTTTAACTTTCATTCTAACTCCGCCACTGAAGCTCCTCTGTTTTTCTTAGTATTTCTGAATTTCTCCACATATATTTCAATTTGAAATGTGATCTCAATTGAAGCAAAGTTGAAAGACTATCATTTTAAGTAGTTTTCTACTCAAGAAACCACTTCAACAGTTAAACTCCCTGCAGCCTTTACTCACTCACCTCCCTGGCTGCCAGTAAAGTCAGAACCAAAGCTCACACAAGGAAACCCTATGCAGCCAACTCCAAAAGCTGAACATCCCCTAACACTGAGCAGCAGGGCTAATAAGATCCAAGGAGTTGAAAGTTTCTCATCACATCTCACTAAAGTTACTTTTCAGATTCCAACAACTATTTGCTTTAGGTGTTTTTAGACCCTAGTCCTGCACATTCCAGTATGGATATGTCTGCGTAGCAGTCACCAATGTTTCTGCAGAAAGAACGATCCCAGGACTAGGTTTAGAGCCACACAGGTGAGGGCCGTTCCCATCAAACAGTATAGAGAGGTTCCAAGCTTCGTTTGGCCAGCACTGATTGAAAGCAGAGCACTGAGACATGTTCAGCTCCAGGGCAGGATGTGTCGTTAATGAGCTGCATCCCCTCATTTGCATTGGGAGTTAACTGATATGCTGGTCTTGCTGAGCAGGAGGTAGAAGCTGGCACCCTTGACACATTCCACCAGGCAGCAAAAGACAGAGCTTGTGGGGCCCTTCTCGCCACAGAAACGCTGGCGAGGGCTGCTACGGTCTGCTCCAAGCGCACAGCAGCACCAGCAGTCCTAAGGCCCATGCTCAAACTGAGGACGCAGTCTTCACTGCAAGGATGTAGCTGCTCTTTGTGCACAGAGGTGCAGTCTGCAAGTGCCTCCCGTACGCAAGACAGGCAGGAAGCAAACATAAAAGTCACTGCTTGAACTGGGGCTGCTGGCAGAGAAGACAAGAGTTAGACAAATAAAGAAAAGCGCCTCACCTTTTCTATTTTCTGTTCACAGCCTTTGCAAGTACTTCTGTTAGACTTGGCATATTCTGCAGCAAAGTCATTTAAGCTCTTCTCAGCCTTGCCACCTCCTTCCTGGTCTCCTCCTTTTCCTGGAGCACAAAGGCAAATACAGAGTTTGGCTTTAAAAGGTATTCCTTTTATTATTCTTCTCTATTTCAGATTGTTAGCAGATTAATAGATCTCACCGAACTATCTGTCAATAATCTGAATATATAATAGAATAAAAATAAATCAGTCCATGTTCAAGAGTGCATTCAAGGTATGAAGATTTTTTCTTTAAGCAACCAATTAACAACTGTAGACTACTCAGTGAAGAGTCTTCAAAAGTCCTTCAATGTGCATGGAGCTGACCTTTTTAACCTCTTTTCTAAAGAGGTATAAAATCAGATATTATTGAAGAATTTACTGTATTCACAAACACAGTAAATAGCTGCGCTTCAAAACACAACTCTTCCTAAGTGCCAGTTTCCTTTCCTTCTCACATTATTATGAGAGGCATTGATTTAGAACAGTATCATCAGTTTAACAGAGACTGGGTGGCTCAGTTTTAGTTTGAGACTTGGTTACAGTTTTAGTTCTGGACCCAGACTCTTTCCACTGGCTTCCTCAACTCATTAGCTCACTGTTTAACAGTTGCAAAGAGCCGCCAGACCCAGGTGCTACAGTGAAGATATCGTTAAAATAACATACTGCAGGAGCATTTGCTAGCATTAGGGAACTGAAACCAAAACACACCAATCACAAAAAATATGTATATCTGTCAATGCATGTGCCAAGTGCTTTGTTCCTTCCCGGTTGGTTTCAAAGGCTGGACCAAGCTGCCAGCCTCCTCGACTGCAGGGAGCAGCAACCAGGGCAATTCTGCCCGTGTCACTACCTGAAAGGACACGGAAATCATATAAGTGGAACCTGTCAATAGCTTGATGAGAGAAAGCTTCCTGTTGACCCTCTGACGCACCAGGACACTGCTGCTTACCTCCTCCAGGCCCTCCAGTTTCAATGGCTTTCTTGATTTTCTCCTGATCTTCCCATCGGAGCTCAGGGAAGCCGTCGATGTCTGCGTGGGACACGATTCGAGCCCGCTTCCAGAAGCAGCTGTAGTGATGCCAGTGTGGGACTTTGCCATCAAACATAGGTGACTAGGAAAAAAGCAGAATTAGGCCAGGATGAAGTAAAACCGAATCACAAGGGAAGGAGGAAAAAAAAAAAAAAGAGAGAGAAAGAACAAGATCTGGATAAATGCAAATAACCTTGTGGGGTTTTTTTTTCAACTAAAATGTATCTGCAAATGAGGACAAAGTCTAGAATGAAAACCAGCGTGACCGAGCAGGCAAGGAGAGGTTTCTTCTCCCCAAGAACCAGGCCCTCTGCAGGGATGAGCAATCAAAACAGAGACAGCAGGTGAAACCCCCTCACACAGCCCCGGGCTCATCTGCAAGAGCCTCCCGCCAGGAAGCTGCAGAGAGGAACCAGAAGGGAAGCCCTGCAGCGCAGCAGTTCGGTCTGGGGCTGCCCCACGAGCCAGCTCCTGCCCCGCGGGGCAACACGGGACTGCCTCGTGGTGACTCAGACACGTGCGGCACCGACCTGGCCTCGCTCCGGCTACCAGGGAGGCAACACCCCGCGCAGGGGCTTGGCTGCAAGCGGCGCGCACGAATAACGGCTGCACCAAGCGCGCACGGCCCCGTGTTATTGTTGTTATTACCGGACACACGGGGTTAACGAGCTGGGCAAGCCTCCCGCCGAGCGGCGGGAGCCCCGCGAGACCCCCAGCCAGCCCTGGAGGTCGCAGCGTGGGGGCTCCGCGCGAGCCGCGCCTCGCGAGCCAGGCCGCGCTCGGCCCGCCGCCCCCAGGCCGCGGCTCCCCGAGCGGAGCCGGAGAGCATCCCGGCTCCGGGCGGGATCGAGGGAAGCCGGGGAGCAGCGCCGGTTAACACGGGGGGCTGGGGGGGAGCAGCCCCCGCGGCCGCCCCCAGCGGCAGCGCGAGACAAAAGGCGGCGGCGGCGGCAGCAGCACGTGCAGGCCGCGCGGGGCCGCCGGGCCCCGAGGCTCCCCCCACACCGCCGGTTCCTGCTCGCCGAGAGGGGCCCGGGCCCGGGCGGGAGACGCCGCCGCGGGGGCGGCCCCCGTACCTGCACCATGAGCGCGAGGCGCAGCGAGTCCTTGGCGATGCTCTCGCCGCACTTCTTGCAGGAGGCGCGCCCGCTCTTGGCGTACTCGGCCCGGTACAGCTTCTCCGACGGCTCCGCCATCGCCGCCGCCGCCGCCACGGCACCCGCTCCAACCGCCGCCGCCAACGGCCGCCG
>VZSG01000193.1:343822-376212 GCA_013398315.1 Nothoprocta pentlandii | reverse complement strand
AAAAAAAAAAAAAAAAAAAAAAAAAAAAAAAAAAAAAAAAAAAAAAGGAAGAAAAAAAGAAAAAGAAAGAAAAGGAGCTTTTCTAGGGGCATCAGAGAAATTCACAAACCTGAAAAAATATCAGCCACTCGCCGCTTCAGCCCTGCTGCAGTAAAAACGCTGCATTTTTCGGAAACCCGTATGCGAGGCACCCCGCACAGCTCAGACTTGTGGGTCTTGCAGTGGTAACACCTGGCAGGAACCAGCCTCCCCAGTGCGGTGCGTGGTCCAGAGTTACGCTGCAGAAACCGCTTCTAAAAGGCAGCCTGGCCCCCTGTGCGGGGTCCCTTCACGGGGACCCGCTAGCTGCGTGGGGAGGCTCTGAGACACCAGCGGCCTCTGCGAGAGGCTCTGGGCTCCCGTGGGCCTCCTGCCTGCCGTGCTGCGCTCACCACCGCTGATTTGTTGCCCTGTGTGCGCTTATCACGATGGCTGCTCATTAGGCAGGAGCCTTTAGCATTCCTGCTGATGGGAAGGAGCGCTCAGATCCCCGCTGGAGCGAGAGCCCGTAGGAGGCGGTGGGATATGGTAACTTCCATTGCCTCCCTCTCCAGCAACAAGAAGGCAGTGACCAAAACCAGCAGGGAACACATAGAAGGGAACTTGTACTTCTGCACCAAGGGAAAGCATATGGAAATCTGTTATCTAGGGAATGAAACACTCGTGGTTCTCCCAAAGGAAAACACTGTTTAGTTTAATGGTTCTGCAACTAGTCTTAATTAGTTAGCACGCTTCATCTTTCTGTTCACAATCCTAGGAATCAAAACAGGCCAGTATGTGTCTGTGCACAGTTCTCGGAACAAAACCTCTCCACAAATTTATGCGCAGCAGCACTTTGGTGTGCACCAGCTGTCACTTGGATCTTGACAGTGACATGATCCTGCGTGTCCACTTTGGCCGCTGCGCCTCGGAGGTGAGGGGATCCTGCACAGCCGCTCTTCCCTACGGACCAGGGAGCAGGAAAACCAGCCCCAAGCTGCTCCGAGGGAGCCTAGCACCAGTTTAGCTGCCTTAAAGGAAAAGGAGACCTTCCCAAATAACATATTCTCTAGTTTTCAAATACCGTTGATTTAAAGAGAAGTTGGCAAAGCTCCCTGCCCTTTCTAGCCTTGATTCTGCCGTGTTTATAAACTTGAGTCATGTGCACGGGTTTTATGTGCATGCCAAGAGTTAAATATACACTTAATGCATCTTGCTGGATTCTTAATCCTGAGACCAAACACATTCTTTTATTTAGATCCTTGTATTACACAGTGATCTCTCTAGGATACTGGCACCCCGAAAGCCCGAGCTCCAAACAAGGCAACAGACTTAATATAACTGTTCAGATACTTGAGACTGCAGCTCCCAGGAGACCTCTCAGACTTCTTCAAAGTTTCTGCTTTCCCTCATGTTATCCCCTTGATCCCACGTTGCTCTCATCACTGTCACTACCATCAGCTGACCGATATTCTGAGCCGAATTCAGAGCTGACATTAACATGGGAGCTTATTGACAGAACTGCAACCTTTTATTCTGACTTTGGTTTCTGCCCATTTCACCAATCAGATGCCAACCAGGACCTCCCCTGAGATCCCTTGTTACAGCTAGGGACTGGTTTTATAGTAGGCAAATCCAAACTCCGCACCTGAATGTAGCCCGACAGTGGAGAAACACACCTGTGAAGCCAGAGAAAGTTGGGGCCTGGACACATGTCTTACCATTTGTCACAAGAGGCTGTTTTGTTTTTATTCTTTCAGTGGTCAGGAGCTGAATTCCCCTTTTATTTATTTATTTATTTATTGTGGCTTTGTCTAATAGACTTTTGTTTTTCCCCTGCAAGAGGCTCTAATTGTAATTGACTTTTTTCTTTTTTTTTCTTTTTGCAGTTGAGTACAGCTTTTAAAGGGAATATTTAATGTCAGGCATTAAAGTCTTCATGGTAGCTTGCAGAGGAAGCCTTGACTCACACTAACACTTGTGGGGAGAAGGAAAAGGCACAGACCATGCCTCCCTCCCTCCCATATGTAACAAGACTTCATCCTGGCTCTGCTCCCAATTGCAAAGGCAATTTTGGCATTTCCTGAGCCCCGAGTAAGCTGAGGGCTACCTTGGCACTCTCACGTATCATTTGCCCAACTGCTGGAGCCAGCAAGCCCATGGCTCCCTTTGCTCAGAAGTGAGGGAAGCGTGTCCGAGGTGTGCAATCAGCAGCTTGCATTTTTCCCCAGCCTTACAGATCAAGCAAGAGACATTTTAAAATTGCTTTATGGTACTGAATGCCAGAGCCTGCGAGGCAAACAGAGGACTCGTTACAACAAATCTGTTGAACACTTGGTTCAGTTTTAAGCCTGCGCTTAAACCCCTCCACTGAAGGGCAGTCTTAAAGCTCCAGCATACGCTTCGCGCGGCAGCGATTCAAATATTTGCAGAAGCAGGGCCACCTGAGACACTCTTCATGCTGCACTGCAGCCCATGTGCTAGCGAGCTCACAGCCACCTTCTGCCACGCCACGGCAGCCGCATGCCAGCCTCGCTTAAGAGATCAGTGTTAATTTTAGTGATGCTGCTCATACCATATGACACCCTGAGCTCCGAGGAGCGATGGTGCCAGGAGCCCCTGCCCTGTTCCCTGACACCAGCCGCAGGTGGTGGCAGATGCTCATGAAGGAGCCCCTGCTGCAGACACGCAGGCAGGTTTGTCCTCTGCACAAGCTCAGAAATAATAAGGTGACCTGCAAGAAACCCAGTAATTACCTCCTGTTGCCTCGCGAGCAGGAGAAAGCATCGAACGCTGCAAGGGGAGAGCAGGATCTGGCTGCTTCCCTCACGCGGCAGCACCAAACCTGTGTCAAAGTCTGACGTGTTAATCTGAGGCTGGAGCGAGTACTGCAGCCCCGAGCCCTGGTGGGGACTTCTCTCTGCCCATTCCAGGGGTGTAACCGGGTCACTACTAGGGATGCTGGACAGTGCCCTGCAGAGCACAGGGCCCCACAAGCTGCAGAGCTCCTGGGGGTTTCACAGAGGGCTAAGCTTGACAGAAAGGGCTTGCCAGGTGGAAAGAAACCAGACCCATCTGCTCCAGCACCTTCTCTGCCTGTGGGTCATTTTGGGGAAAGTCCTGAGATCGCGAGCTCAAAGAGGCCTTGGTAATGCAAAGGGCATTACACTCTGGGAAAGAGTCAGCAAGCAACCTGTGTGATGGGAGTGACAAGTCCTAACAGAATGCCCCAAGACTAGAGCCCTTCTTGACCCCAGGTGAGGATTAGCTTCTGTTTGGAGATAATGAAGAAATGGTAAATGCTGCCTTTATCCAGAGAAATAGCTGATCCTTTCTGGTGATCTACTAATCCACTTGCTGTCTGTGCAAATCATGAAAGGAACATTTGAATACAGCTAATTGCTAAAAATAACCCCCTTTCCAGCAGCAGAAGAGCTGGCAGTTCTCTCGAGTCATGTTAAACACGCTGTGCCAGCCTGCAGAGCTGCCACCCGCACGCACCGGACCCGCAGCCAGGGCTTCCTCCAACACGAGACCTGCCCTGGAGGTCCCACTGCTCAGAGCAGTGAGCGCATTGCAGGGCCTAGGAAAACACGGCTGCAGTGACAGCCAAGTGTCTTGGGGCTGAAATTTCTTCTTTGCAGCTCAGCCTTTTTCTGGGCAAAATTATGGGCATATCGCTGAATATTAGGTCTAAAGGAACAAAGAGTTATTACACATTAGGTGGGAGCTTTCTGGCTGCTTTGGTGCGTAAGGCAGGCAGTGTGAAATCATCCTGATTATGGTGGCATCTCAGTAGCGAAGGCCGGGCTTGAAGTTGCTCTGTACTTAAATGGTGTACGTTGGCATAGCTCTATTTTGCATGCATGGATCACAAAAACGAAGGAAGAGTGCTTAGCTATTGACTATGCTCATGAGCTATTGAAGACATTCAGCTGGAATTCAGCTGAATTTTTCAGCCTATTCAGCTGGAATAGGACTGGAGATGCAAGAAGTATGAATGTGTCCACACATGAATGTACGCCAACTGCATCAGCATATAGGCACATCTATAGTGCTAAAGAAGCGATATTACAATCAGTGTTTGAAAGTGATGGTCCTTTTGCTAACCAACTGCTGTATCTCAATACCTCTGGATTTCTCTTTGAATCAGTTGGGATGGAAAGATGAGCTTTCCGTCTGCTCTGCGGATCAAGGAACCCGCCCCCGGAGGCCCAGCGGAGCAGACGGATGCCGGTGCCAGCGCTCTCCTCGGAGAGCCAGGCCCAGCCTGCAGGCGCTGGGAGCCTTACCTGCTAATCTTGGCTGCTCAGATACAGCAGCCAAAGAGACCCTGCTAATCAAAACGTACCAGACTCAAAGACCGTATTCTGCCCTACTTAATTACCTCTAATTCTGCTTCACTGCCTTTCTGTTTTGATTGCAGGATGGTGGCCAATGCATATCCAGCTCTTGACTTATCCTTTGGAAGCCAGTGTTGGAAGGTGGTTCCTCCAGCTCCTGCCAGCTCCCAAAGGTGGGAAGCACCCTGTGAGGCCTAGCAAAGAACAAGGTCTCAGGAAGACCTCCCGCGCCGCCAGGATGAGCCCAGCCTCGGAGCCTCATCAGCTGAGTTTGAGGATTCTTGAAATATCTCCATTCGCCCCCAACAAATCCAATATGTTCTTTTCTGGTAAAACCTCCCAGGAGCTGAAGTGACATATTGATCACCAGTTAAACTTAATGATATTTGTTCCTGCGAGGTGAATAAAACAGAGCTTCCCAACCTGAAGGCTGTAGGAACACAAACCACCCCCGCTCCCGCCGCAGGAACCATTTCTCCAGATTTAATGTATAGGAACATAAAGAGCTGAATATTCCAGCTCAAGGGATTAATTCAGGGGTGTTACATAGAAAGCAAACAGCAGGCAAGAATTAATTCTCCCTTCCAGTTCTGGCTTGCTGGGCTGTAACTCCGTGAGCGCTCCCTCCCTGCCCCATGGCCCCGTGAGCGCTCCGGCAGGATACCAGAGCTGCTTTAGCTAGTTATATTTCAAGAATATGGCATTGCTTCCAGGAATTTAGCACTCCCATTGCCGCTACATGCGTGCAAAACATTTCCTAAACCTGTTTGGGCTGCAAAAAAAGCGTCAAATTAAGCCAATTAGGCAGGAGTACAGGAAAATCTATGCAGTTTAAGGGCTGAATAAAGCTCTCTGCCAATATTGCCTAATTTCTTCGTCCTAAAATTACCCACCCTGGACAAGCCCACCCCACAGGCAGCAGAGCCACTGGGGCCCCTCACGTTTCACAAGGGATCTCAAAGCTCTTCTGCACATACCCTACCTTTCAGATGTGGAATGGAGGGTATAGGCAGGGCCAGGGCAGCGGTATGTGCTGCGAAGCCCTAAACCCAAAGGCAAGGGCCCACGGTGCACCCGAGGCAGGGCTCGGCGCCCTGACCCTCAGCCCTTATCCAGCCGCTGGCCCAGCTTCCTTCTGGTGACAGTTTGGTTGCATATGCGCTATGAGATGACAAAATTACATAAGTACAAAACAGTAGGATTACGGGTGTGGGGGAGAAAGATCTCCTGGGGAGAGGGGACATTTTGCATCAATCACTCCCTCCCCCACAGCCACCCACCGACTGCAGGGATTTTTTCCCAAGCACTAAAGATGAGAGCGCTTGGTACATTTTAATCAGCTTCTTACCCCATGGTAGGAAAGTTGCTTGGGAAGGGCAGACCCCAGGCACCCAGGGGCTCTGCAAGCTGCACAGGTGCCACACACATGGGACGGCCAGAGTGTCCAGAAACCACATCCAAGACCTGCTGCCAGGTGCCCCTGCTCGTCTCCTGAATCAGCAAGCACTGGAGCTGCAACTAGGAACCAACAGCAACACGAGTGCAAAGGCGAGCTCAGAAGCCTGTAGAAGGGCTGGGGGAGTGGAAGATGAAATGCAGAGATATATGTTTTGCAGGGGGAAATGAGGGAAAACAAGCTCTGCTTGAGAAGCAAGAAAGTTTGAGGGAAGAGGATTAGAGGAACGATGCTCTGATCCCAGGCCGGTCCTCAAAATATCCTTGGTGCAAGAAGTCAAGTTTGTGCCAGACCTTGTGAAGATACACTGGAGCTTGGGGTACAGGAGGAAATAGTGGTTCAGTGACAAGACTGAACTCCCTGATCCACAAATGGCCAAATAAATCAGTGCAGAGCTTAGAGAAGCTCTGCTGCATGGTTGGAAGAGGGCATCTTAGTGCTTGTGCAAAACTTCACGGTGCAGGGTGTTCCTAGAGGGAGCAAAGATCTCTGTTCCTATCTCACACCTTCAAATATTTCTTGTCCTGGCCAACAACGGTGGGAAAGAAGGGAAGGTATAAATGTGGAGAAGACAGGGAAGGTCTTTGGACTGAGCTGTTTACCAGAGTATTCCATCCTGGGCCTTAAATCTATCATCTCTTGTTTTAACAGACTGACTGCATCCAAGAGCTGTGAAATATAATATCACCTGGTGTAGCTGCTGAACCACAGAAATAAAACACCTTTTATTTGTGTTGCTGTGGGTCAACAGCTTGATCCATCCAGCTCATCCATCTTTTCTCTGAGAACGTGAGCCTGGCCATTTTCCATGGTCCAGTTGCTGCTTCCCTCCTCTGTATCCACAACTGCTGCATCTGGGACACTAGAGGTTGCCTCTCTGCTTACTCCTTTAGTCCTGCCTAGGGACCAGCAGTGCATCTGTCTGCTTTACCACTGCAACCAGAGCACCCTGGGGCAGGCAGGCGCAGCAGCTCCGGCTCCCCTGTGCAGACACCTCCTTTTACATATTCAAAACCCATCCACTACTGGCTCCATCAAGCATCCCCAAGCTCCTGCGCTGGGAGATACAGTGGAGAGCAGCTCTGCGCTCACCTGAACTACTGGCTCCTTGCAAGTCTGCCAGAAATGCCTGCAAGATGCCCAGGGAGGGCCTGAGGAAGCTGGGGATGTGCTCTCTAACCATCAGCCAGACACTGATTTTCTCCTGCTTTACATCACTGTGAGCCAGGCAAGGCAGAAAGTTTCTCCCATGGGAACTAATCTTGGATATCCCTCTATTTTCACTACTTTGAATTGTAAATTGTTGAACTGTTGATATTTTGTTTTTAATTCTTTTTTTTTTTTTTCCAGGGGAGATGCTTGTTTCTGCAGAAATCCCTAGCAGCCCTGCTTGCTCTGCTAGCAGCACAGTTATTGCAGTTATTAGCAGCACACACAGCAAGGAAAGCCCTTTCCCCTGCGACGGAGAGGCAGCAAGAGCCGGGCAGGAATGAAAGGAAGTTTACTTCCATTCCTCTGGGATGCAGCTGGCGCCTCTCGCCCTCTACAAGCAGTCAGTGAGGGACTGAGGCGCTGATACTTTATCCCTGGTATGGAAAACACGGCAAGGGGAGGAACAGACCAAGCAACAGGCTCTGCCCACTTGTTCCCAGCACTTTGGTGTTGCAAAATTTGGAAAGCGTCCTCATGGTCTGGGCCAATAGCACATAGCAAAGGGTGCAGAGGGTCAGGTCCTGCCAACTGCTCTGCTGCCAAGGGAAAGCGGGGATGGAGACCCAGTGATGGAAAACAGGGAGGAAGGTCTGTAGCAGCACCCAGAGCAAGTCTCCTTCCTGCGTCTCCCTATGAACAGCAGCACTGGTGCGAGGGCGAAACGCAGGCTCCCTCTCAGCAGTCCTGGCACCAGCCGCCCCTGCAGCCGCTGCCTGTGCTGGGGGCAGAGACAAGCGGAGGTCCCAGCGCCCTATTGCTCTCTGGGCAGAGGAACGAGCATAAGGATTCAGAGGAGCATCCAGGGGCCAGCACAGGTGAGGAAGCTGGGGAAGGAGGCGGCAGGAAGGAGTCAGTGTCAGGGCACGACCCTCTGCTCGGCGCTGCTCCCTCCCTGCCGTCCCTTCCCACATCCCACACGTGACCGAGCTCCTATTTACAGCCCTTGAAAACCCGCCAAGAAGGGCTCCTGGCCTAGTTTTCGCCTGCCCTTTCACTGAGTGACTTTGAAAAGCTTTCTAAGAAACGTGCAGCGGGCGGGATGTCCATCTTGCAAGGACAAGTCTGTCAGCCAAGAGCAAGGGTGCTTTAGTCACCTCGTGGAGGGAGCGCAAAGGGGAGAGTGGACATCAAGAAGGGGAGGGTACAAGCCAGAGAAGGCTGCAAGCAAGATACACATAAAATGCAACTAGAGACTTCTGTCCAAGTCAAAAGTTTTGTATGCTTTTACGCTGGCAGGATATTGCCCAAAGAAATACATAACTTGGGGAATTGGTAGTTGAACAGAACTAAAATAACACCAGAAGCAAGCAAGAGGGAGAAAAAAAAAGTAAATAAATAAAATCTCAAACTAAATCAGATTCTGATTAGAGGTGGCTGAAATTTGACCCACAAGGCCTAAAGTGTGGGACTCTCAGATGTCCATGGCTCACCATGACTCCTTCCGTAATCTATCTTTTTTGGGGAGGAGGTCAAAGACAGGCCCCAGGTGCTGCTTCTCCCATTCCAAACCATCCCCTGGAGCCAGGGAAAGCCCTGCAACACTCCTAATTGCACTGCCCACTGTCTGCGCTCACTTCCACCAGTGGCCTTGGCTTTGCCACCTGCTCTGTGCTTCCCTTTTATTTCCATTCCCCTCCTAGGCTTCAAATCCCAGGATTAAATCCCAGTGAGCTCCTTCTCCGCTCCCCTCACCTCCCCGGTGTCCCCAGCATTTGAGGGAAACATTTCCTTTTGAGTTCTCACAAGGAAAGAGGTTTAAAGCAGTCAGAAGCAACACTGAAAGCTGGCCAAGTTAAATGGTAATAGGATGAGTATCCCAGGTAACATCAATTGAGCTTATCCACATGCTTTGAATGGAAGACTTAGTGCAGAGTATATTGTTTTCCTGGAAGTAGGGGCTTTACAAAGTGAATAATAATAATAATAATAATAATAATAATAGGTTTGTTTCTTAAAAAGAATCTCCTTTTAAACAAAGGAAAAATGTGATAGTGTGTGTGGAAATTAAACAGTTTGTAACACATAAAAAGAAGAAAGGAATAGGATGCACAGAGTCTCACAGCTAAGGAAGAAGACATTTGTAGTACAGGTCTAGGCTATTTCTAAGACCAAGGCTCAGGTAACTGTTTGCTGCCTGTTAACTTTGCCTCTGCATATCCTGTGCCCTTGCAGGCTCTCCACGAGGGCAAGCCCTTTTTTTCTTCTTTCCCTCCTTTGGCTCAGGGTGATGCAGCGAGACGGCATCAAGCAGGAACTGGAACGTTGACCGTCCCCAAATGCAAGCGCTTGCATGAACACCCGGTCAGCAAAACACAAGGAGAAGGCCAAGGCAACGCCGCACGTGGAAGCCACTGCAAAGAAGCCCTGGAAGCCACGAGAGCATTTGCTCACCACCAAGACAAAAACCAAACCAGACCCCAGCCTCTCCAGTTGCCTCTCTCCAAAACAAACAAACAATCTGTCTCTGTATTTCTTCTGTAACAGCTCAGTGCTCAAAACTGCTCTTCTTTAAGAGAACGCGAGTTGATGAATTCACACCGGCTGCAACTGGAGAGAGGCGCGAGGCTGGGGTCAGACGTGAGTGACAACACAGAGTTTCAGGGCTGATTCAGGCTGCTGAGCTGGCTGGCCTGTTCCAGCATTAGAGCTGAGTTTGGTCCTCTCGGTGCTGGTATGAGAGGAAATAGCTTTGAGACTCTTCCTCCCTCTACATCAATAACTCGTTGCTGCTGCAGCTGATGGAAGCAGGATGATTGCAACTCTATTTCAACATACCCAACGTGTCCCACTTGGTTATTCATCAGGTGCCCCGAGTGCTGTGTGCACTTTGCAGGCTAAGATGAGACTCCAGGTTTATGGTTAAGTCATTTTCTAAAATGCTTTACCTGAGCATTTGCTTAAATAAAAGTATAAACTAGTTCTGTTTCATTTGTTTTCTATTCTTTGGTCAATACTACAGAAAATTCATAATAAATAATTCAGAAAATTGATAATAAATTCAAAAGCATTTGCATTGGCACAATACACCAAGATAAATCACACGAGTGAATCTGGAACCCAAAGCGAATACTTAAATTCTATGGTCACCCAAGACAGAACAGAAATATCCTCAGACCTCCCTGTCCCAGCAAAGTTCAGAGCACTGACAAACCAACTGGAAGTCAACACCCATACTAAGAGACACAGTCTCAAATTTTCCATGTTTTTACTCAAAATGCTTCTTGTTGGATTTGTGAAAAAGGTGAAAATTGCCAGATAAACCAGCCATTTTAAACCAAGCACTCATAGCTTACAAATGGCATAGTCCTGATAGGAATTATTTTCCTCACAGTTATCAGGAAGAAAAAGAAAGGCTAATGCAGAAGGAAAGAAACTGAAATAAGAGAGCAGCTCTATAACTGCAGCAAACTGCCTACCCTATTCTTTCCCAACTTGTACAGGTTTTTCTTACGTCAGGAGCTAAACCCTTTCCACAAAGATAACTTATTACCACATTTAAGCGCAGTTCACATCTTCCTTTCACATTAGTTACACAGAAAACAATTGCAAGCAAGATACCCATACACAAGAAAGGCACAAGAAGAGAGAGCAGAAACAGCTATTTGCAGATTGCCCAGAGTCCTGTTGCTCCTGGTTCCTCAGCACCAGTTTCCAGCTGGGCTCACACCCTCAGCAAAAGGCACCATTACCGGGTGACTGCATAAGGGCAATCAAGGAAGTCACGCAACATCTCACACCTCCCTGTCCCACAGGACACCTACCAGGTGAGAGAGCACAGCCACGTGCTAGAAGGGTTTCTAGATGGTAGTCTGCCATAGGAATAACTTGGGTCGCAGGTGAGCACAATTAATCAATAATTAATCAGCTCCTCCCTTCCCTGACACCTAACGAACTAGTTCAGAGAAGGCCATTTTTCTTGTCATAACCACACACCAATAATCTCTGTTTCCACAACACTATTTCCCCCCACACTCCAAAGGAAAAAGACAGACATGCAGGAAATCAAACCAGGAAACTATCCGCAGCATGTACTGGTTACAGAGCTCTGCAGCCCGTGCTAACCGAGCTGCTCCTGTGACAAATAACTGCTTGGAGATGCCACTGCTACAACACTGCACACCTAGGGCATGGCCTGCCACAGAGATGATTTGCTCTTTCAGAGCCACCTTGTTATTACTGCAATTAAGTTGTTCCTACCCTCCTAACACAGGGGCAGCCGAAGATTTTCCGCTAGTGTTTCTGCAGGCACATGCTGTGCAATGAGAATATGGGCCTTTCAGGGCATCCATCAGAGATTTTCCATCTCTTTAAATTTTTTTTTCTTTTATATATATATAAATATATATATATACATCTTGCACAGCTCCCTTTAACCAAATAGCAGCTTCAGGAAAGGAGTCTTTGCAAGTAAGGTGCATGAGGGCAGTTACTTAGTCGTAAAATGCTTGCAGGTTTGAGTCAAATAAAATAGCTTCAATTAGAGGAAAAAAACAGAGAAAAAAGAGAAATCTAAATGCAAAATAAGTTAAAAGGAGTCCCCTGGGGACTTGGGCTGTGATTCTGGGTGCTAATTGTGCTGACCTCGGGGCTAGCTGTGGCTCAGCAAGCGGGGCTGCTCCCTCCTATCCCTGCTCTGGCACTTGCCTGATGCTGCCACAAGTCACTTCCCAGAGCAGAGGAGCAGATTTGGGAGCAGCCACCAGATCCCCCTCACAGCAGGAACAGCTTTCCTGCGTCTGTAAACCTGGAGTTATGCCGACCAGCTGCACCCACAGTGCTGCTCTCAACACATCTCTGCCCTCCCCAATATCCTGTGGCAGGAACTGGGGCCAGCTGCCTTCAAGCACTGTCCCAGCTGGAAAAGCCAGCTCCTTGGACACGTTTTTAGAGACACTCTGTTACAACCATCAAGTGTCTTATTTGCACAGTGCTAATCATGAAATTATGCCCTCATAGCTAATGAAAACCTGTTTTTTTTTATGAGATTAGGAGACTGTCTGTGCATAGACAACCTCTAGGACCATGATGACAGCCAGATCCCATGTCTGAAAGAAATCACACAGCAGCTCCACAACCAGCTCTTTGGCAGGAGCAGCCAGCGTAGCCCAGCCACCTGCCAAGCTGGATCCATGAGGATCCATGGCAATTCAGAAACAGCAGCCCCAGCACCTCTGCTAGGCACCTTCCTATCTGTTTTTTCCACCCGTGGAATAGCAATAACTATGTAATCCCGACCTCTCCATAGTGTGCAGAGGTTATTAGGATGCCAGGTCACAGCCTCTCCTCCATTGCGCTCTGTGCAACCTGTTGCTTGAAGTGTGACACGGCTCTGTAAAACACAGAAAATAGGAGCTTATACCTCTACGTCATGGGCAATCTTGTTCTGAGGCTTAACTAATGTCTGTGAGGTGCTTTGAGACGATCTATAAATCTGATCATTTTAAAAGACTTTCACATACTGCTAAAATTGCTGTTTACTACCATTTTTTTCCTGGGGCTACTCTTAGCAGCACTTTCAATATGTAACCTGGATTTATTCTTCCTTTGACTATTTAAATGTCACACACCGAAAAGGCTGAGGGCTCGGTAAGAAGTTTCAATACAATACTGTGTATTTTATCCGAAGTGGCAGGTCTGGCACTTGTGAATAAGTGTAGTGCTTTGTACCACAGTCGAGCAGCGAGGCCCGTGGTCCTGTCAGATCTCATAAACTAAGCAAGGTCAGTCCTTGAATAGAAACCTTAGAAGAACACCCACGTGCTACGCAAAGCAGTATTTCACCTCCTGAATCATCATCCCTCTTACCCCTGACTCACTTCTATAGCAGGAGTTTGGCTGAGTGTCTGGGATACTTTGTTGATAGTTGTTATAGTTATTATAGCTATTATCATTCAAAATATGTTCAGAGGAGGCCTTTACCATCTGTGGTAAACAAGGAGCTCAGAATTCATCTCCCATGAGAGCACAAGTATTTATATAGGTATTTATATAGGTATTTTGCACAGGTAATAGGCTCTACTGCATCTCACAATATTCTGCCAGCAATTTCATTTGGATTCAGTATTTTTGTCCTCTCGCCTGCTTGGAACTATGACAAACTGCTAAGGGCTTTACTCCGGCCAGAGGTTTGTGAATAATGGCTGTTAGGACAAGACCAAGTGCCGGCCACCCAACAGGCTCCCACAACTGCTGGGGGACTTGAGTGGATCTGCCAGCGCTCCAAGTTATCTCTGAACTTGGTCCCAAGGGATTTTTAGTTTTGGGCACATCTGAGTGCTACTCAGACAATTCTCCGGGTGCCTTCTCCTCCCTGCGAGTGCCGCAAGAGCAGGAGGATGCACTTCAGGGCATGCACGTTTGCACACCTAAGTGGGCATCATGTAGTACTTGAGCAGGCAGCCTTGGTTCCACTCACGCTCTGGGCATTTCCCGTGCTTGAAGGTCAGGAAAGAACAAACAAGAAGCATAAACATAAGCTTTGGAGAGTAGGCTGAGTCCTCTGTTACTATTACAGAGATGGGCTTGAATTGCAAAATTTCAGCACAGGCAATTTCATAACCAGACTTCAAAATCCTCCATCCAGCATCCATTTATATCTAGAATCTAGTTTTTTAAGGATCCTCTTTACTTTTCTGTGCTACTAGCTTAATGAGCCCTATTTGCCATTGTTGCCTGGCAAAGAATAATGCATAATATGGCCACAAATATTACTTGATATTGCTTTAGCAAGACAAATAGTAGTCTTCTCTTGTTAAGTGTCTGTATAAGCCATAGGAGACATGTTCTCCTCAGTTCATTCAATGATTTGATGGGAAGAATTACATTTTTCCTCTACAGAGCCATTTATAATTTATTTTTAATTTGTATGTATGGCACAGTTTTGTCTGGGGAGCTTACTACTGCAGCTCTTGTAATTTAATATTTCAGGAAGATTAAGATAAAAAATGACTTGGAGAAAGTCTGACAGCTTCATTACTTAATTCTCTAGCTATGAAAGTTAACCCAGGATTCTTTTTTCCTCCACTGCTATGGCAGCTTTTTAAATTTCTGAATCTGTGAGGGATCTCCTTCAGTAACTTGTATTTATGTAGCTATTTGACCTATTTCAGGTGTAACAGTTTGTCTGCATGGATATAAAATGTGAGATATTTAAAATATTGTAATATGTAATCAAACATATGCTTGCAGTAGTGACTGCTTATTTATCATACTTACTCAAAAGAGCCTCAAAGTGTTATCAGTGGAAAGCCTGAAAAAGCTGCATTTTCAAAAACTTGTGAGACTGGGAAAACAGAATTTCCTTATATAAAATTGGTGTGTTGCAGCTTCTGTTATTTCGTTGTCTAGCAGACACGATGCTTATGGTTCTGGCTTCTATACTCTGCTTTGCCATCACAGGATTTTCTACTGCTTTTTGTACTCATCTGACATGAAGGATATCCTCAGACGAATGCCTGAAATCATGCTGAAGCAGCTTAGAAGTCACCATGCCTGAACCGGAGATCCCCATCTCTCTGCCATGAACTTGCTAATGAACTGTATGTAGAAACATGATGCAAAATGAAGCACTCTAAGCAGGACCCTGGGATTTCATATGGAGAGTCTAGGACATGACAGTTATGGCTACAAGGGGCTGTGAGCAGGGAGAGTAAATTTCCACACATTCAAATGTACCCAGATGATGTCCCTTCTGGCAAGAAGGGACATTGGGATGGGCACAGAGGAATTTGGGGGCATGTTTTACATGCCACTCATTGGTTTATGTCAAACTCACAACCCTATTTACTTAAACAATTTGGGACAAGGGTTTCTAAGTAGTCTCTATGTCTTATTAGTCTTTCCTGTCTCATTAGTCTCTGTGTATGTACCTAGCCTGATCTTACTGGTTCCCAGGAGGTTAAAGGAAAAATAATAATATGACTTTTAAGGATCAGTTGGTCCCAAGCTGAAAAATTGCCAGCTGACAGTCCCTCTTCAAGCGACTGGAATAGAAAACAACACTGATGACGGCTCACCATCTGCTCTGCTACCAATGCAACAAGGTCAGAGGAGCTCAGCTTGGTCCTTGGCAGGTGTGTATCCCGAGCATCCGTGTTTGCCGTGGGCACTCACTCACATGGACAAGGCTGGATTCAGCACCAGCACGCAGGCCTTTGCATGCACCTCCTTGGGAAGCAACCTCAGTTTTAAGCCGCCTAGCGGCTGTCACCTTGCTGATGCGAGGCAGAGCTCTGCAGTGACTTGGGTTACACACAAGCTGCAGAGCATTCTAGGACTTCCACTGATATGTATTACACCCCTTTATTTATCCCCCGACAAGGCACTGCCAGGCAGAGCTTTGTAATAAATTATCCCTGCCCTAATGACCTATTAACACCACGGCTGGGACTCTTTCTTCTGGCTGCACTTTCCTGCTTCAGTTGCACATTCCTGTGCCCTGTGAAATGTCCCAGCCTTCCCATTCCACTTTAAGAAGTCAAGCAAGGTAGCACCTGTGAGCCCAGCTCCTCCTGGGGTGCGCGCTCCGAGCTCCACCGGCCTGCCGGCTGTACAGCAGATTGTTGTGAACACTCCTCAGCGTTCCTATGGAAACAGCGAAATGGTCGTTAATTTTAAAGCACACAATAGGAGATGCCTTCCAGATGAGTTATTCCATATTTGATTGGGTTCTTGCTTTTCTCACCTGTACTGCGTGGTTTTGATTGCCTCTAATCTTACTGGATCGTTCCTGCGGCGAGCCAGGGCGAGCTGGCCCAGACCTCCTGCCTAGCCCTTACGCAGCCAAGGTCTCCACTGGAAAATGTGCTGGGAGGTTTGCCCGTAGCCATGCAGATAAATCTCCCTGGCCTAATTTCACAGGCAGCTGAGATTCCCAGCTTCGGTCTTCCTCCCATGAGAGCCGAGATCTGGACTGGAGCAGCACTGGGCAGGGTCCCCGGGGGGGTCCCCTCTTGTTCTTGGTGACCTTGGCTCTCTGCTTACTGCTTATGGACAGTCTGGAGTGTGGGTAATGAAGGGGAAATGGTCCATCCTGCCTCACAAGGCAATAAGACATAGAGAGCCAAAGGGTGGTGAGGAAAGAGGGAGAAAATTAGTAAGGTATCTGGCTGAACAGAGAAGGAGCTCCTGTTTGACCAGGAAGATACTCATGAGCAGGGTGAAGTGATGAGAGAGAAAACGGCTGGGAACTGCAGACTACCTAGGGAACTCAAATAGCTTTTCATCTTTGAGCACTCACTCCATGGCCATCACTAGCAAAGACAAAGATCCTCAAACAGGATCTGTAAAGCTGCCCATGCTAAATACCTGTTTCCTCCCCAAAAATGTCAAATAGGGCTCTAGTAATCTTAGGAGATGCATCGAGATGGCAAAGATGGGAAGCTCCTAGGTCACAGAAAAATGCTGGAGAAATGTTATTGATTTTCCATGTTCTTATACTCATCCTGAGGTATCCTTTCTTGGCCACTCCCCAAGGATGGGATGCTGAGCTACATGGACTTGTACTCTGAGCAGATAACGGCCTTTCTGATGGTCCCATATAAAGTATGACAAACTGGCAGTGGCAGCAAGCAGAAAAATCTTTTAATTAATCAAAGACAAAATTTCTTAAATTCATAATCTCCATTATACTGATTGTTAAAAATTCCTGAGGTATACATCTGTTTCTGCAATGAAAACAACAGTACTAGTGAAAAGTAAAAATATTCAGAAATATTCAAAAAAAACCATTACAGTTCTACAGACTGCCTGCTAGGGAACTAGGCTCTTTGGACACTGTCTATTCTCTCAGTCTCTCTGATCTTCTTTTAATAAGTGCCATGTTTTTAGTATAATTCCCATGCAGTTTCAAGTGGACTCACTATTTCTTTACTCTCTACCCTAAAGCATTATATAGTATTGCTGTAATCAATTAAGCAGGTGTCCAGAGAGAGATTGTGCCTGTGAACCACTCTCTGACTTCATCTGGGTGCTTTCACTTGCAATTAATTACTATTCTTAGAACACAATTAAATCGTGATAAAACCCAGATGGAAAGGTGCTTATTTTGACAGCAGTGTGAAATGAGAATAGTGATTTGCAAGGACAACTAAGAGCAAACTGTCTCGAGAAGGGGGCCGAGCAGATAGATGATGCTGCTAAATGCAAAAAGCCAATGATTCGGACCAAATGGTGAATTTAGCCTGCTCATAGGTGTTGGCAAGATATTGTTCTCTTTGTAAGGAAATAAAGGTAGATTTTTGTGGTTTATGGTTGCTGAAGCACTTATCATACAATTTATTAGACATTAATGAAATGATCCTCTATAGTCAGAATTTGCCAATTGACAATACTTACTTTTACTTTACAAAAACTTCAAAAAGTTTTGTGCCTTTTGTAAGGCACTTTTTGAGACAGAAAAGTCTCAAAAATTATACTCTCCTTTTTTGTTGTTGTTGTTGGAAACAAAAATACCAATTGCAGGTACTTGACAGGGACAACTAGCCAAGTTAGGAAAGACTAAAAGCCACCTACTTGAAAGTGTGAGGCTGCTGTGCCTGCGTGCCAGGGGAAGGGCTGGAGCGGAGCGCGTGCACTGCGAGGAGCTGCAGCGAAGGAAGCATCATCTGGCAATTCCAGCATGGAGTAGTGGCAGCATCTTTGGGCTGAGCTCCACAAAAGCACCAATCTCTCCGTCCTTTCAGCTGAAAGTGCATGCTGAATCACATTTCTTACAGTAAATGACTCAATAGCTGCTGGCCCTTTGGCCTCAGATCGGCTGGCCAAGGGAGACACGTTTGAGCTTACTGAGAGAGCCGCTGGAGCGCTGGTGGCTCTGGAAGAGAAACACCAATTGTATTGATCTGTGCATACAAGGGCTTTAGGTAGAGACAGTCGCATGGCCTGCAATTAAGGTGTCTTGCATTTTCCATGTCTTAGAATTTCGACACACTTCAGTGACGTGGGCTGATCTTCTGTACATGGGCTGGTTAGCTGAGCTTGAATTATTTGGAGAGATTTATCTCAAATGGAAAGAGATTAGTTACTTTGTTCAAATAGACAGCAGTTCAATAGAACGTGCTATTTTGTTCAAATTAACAGATCTTTCTCTTGCTTCTGAAGAGCTCTTGCCCCAGTCACAGTGCCACAGGACCTCTAATGAAGAGTACAGCTGAAATGATGGATTCACTGCAATCCCAGCAAAATCATCAACTTCAAAGGGAACAGCATTTCATTTTCTAAGTAAAAAGCACAATGCTGTGGTACTTGGGCATCATTAGCAAAGAAGTGAACACTAAGTTACTTAATTCAGCTCTACTCTTTTAATGTAAACACAGATAGCCTTATGTCTTCTCCTCAGAACTGCTCAGAAGAGTTCATTGCTTCCTAGGTTAAATAAAAAGCAAAATTAAATATTACTTTTTTTGATAAAACCTTTGTTTTCTACTCCAAAGTTAACATTTCCAAAGCTAATGACAACAGCTTTTTTTAATAAAGCCATTGCTAATGGTGAAAAAGGACCATTTGTCTTACAAATATTTTATAAGAATTTTGGATAACATGAAAATGTTAAACATTTTTGAAGCCATTCAAGCTCTTTATTTATTTATTTATTTATTTTTGCTTTGAAGACACTGACCAATGTTTTACTTCTCTTATGTGTAATGTCCCCCATGGAGAGCTTCATCATTTCCCAAGTCTGTCCAGTTGAAATTATGAGCAGAGCTTCCCTTTTATGTAGAAGCCAATATAATCCTTTCCACACTGCTATTAACAGTAATTTAAATTACGTGTAAAAATGTTCATACAGATACAGTCATATTAGGAAGTCTTTGCTCATACTAAGTACACTAGAGAGTTAACAAAATTTCAGCTTATCTTGTAATATCTCTTAACAGAGAACTGCAAGCCATTTTTTTATTTCTCTGGGTTTTGGAGACTGAGCCAAATAATGCTTAGAAAGCAGATGGGTCTCAGCTTGGTCCTCTTAATATAAGTTGGATGTACCATGTTGAGCAAATGCCTAATAACTCTGTGGGTGTTTGCTTAGAAATGGCATTTAGATTAAAAATTGTTGCAGCGTCTGTACTTTAAAGGGTCAAGTGTTGTTGAGTTTGAGAATGAAATTCAAATGTTGGTCATTTAGAAAAGGCAAAACTTTAAAGGTTTCCTTTTAGAGAAAACCACAGCAGGTAAAGTTCTTGAGTGTGGCAATGGCAACGTAGCTTGGGCACTGACGTATAGTAGGAGGTAATCCCAACGAGAAAAGGACTGCTCACATTTCTGAGTTATGTTAGATAAAATCTCTTGGTTCTGGGCTCGAGGTGCGGCTGAAAATAAAGAATTCTTGCTCTGTTGTTGGAGAAATACTTCTGTACCCTTAAATAGTTATACTGTGAAGTTCATTTTGTGACATTAGGTTGATTAACTGGATCAGAAAAGTTCATATTTGGATCCAGCTTTTAGGCGGGCATAGCTGAGATCTAGAGTTTTGATTCAATCTCAGGCCTAAATTAGCACAACATTGGGCAAAAGCCCTGGGCTGTTTTGGAGCACGCTGGCAATGGTGCAGCTCTGCTGAGAGTCAGCGGCAGCAGAGTCTCTTAATACCCTGAAGCCTGTGATGAGGAGACCTTTATGTTCCATACAGCGAATCTCCTTTTCACACTCTCTTCTAGGTACTTCTGCCTAGGTATGAATTTCCAGGATTGGACATTGGACATTATGCATGTTGAATTTAAATAAAAGGCCACTTTCATCTCCAGGCTGCCATCAGCCAGGAGTCAGTTCCCCTACTCCCTTAGAACAATCTTGCTTAGAGGCTCAGTTGTGACATGGAAACTCCTCTTTGCTCACGACAATATTCTCGAAAACACCGTTCTTACCTTCTCAGGGCTGCCTGAGCAATATAATAAGCATGAGATGTTTTGACAGCATCTCCTCTATACTCTTTTGAAACACAGTTTGCTGAAAATATGTTAAAAAGCAAGTCAGAAGTTTAAGTTTATAAAGGGGATTCTTATTCAATTTATCTGTTCTATGCATTTTTTTTTTTTTTTGGTAAATTTTCTCTTTACTAATGAAGCAGCAAGCACGGAGGAATGAGCTGGATTCTGTCCTGTCGCTGGCACCACCGGCAGAACTGTCAACGAAGCTCTATTTGTAGATTTTCTCTTACTTGGTGATGTGAGAGACAGAACATGTTTCTCAATAAGGGGATGAGTTTGTGGGTCAGATTCTGTGCTGCAAGACAGACGCAGTGATTTCAAAGTGAGCATTATGGCACAGACATCCTAAAAATGCACCCAGCCTTACTTCTTTTACTCAATTGTTTTAGTTTAAGCCTTCAATTTTTCAGGCTTAAGAGACAATTGTCAGGGCCATGGGGCCAAATTACTTGTTAATATAGTTTGACACAGCATCAGTTTATATAAATTTTCTGGGCATTAATCTCTTTTTAAGAGCTTTTCTGTTTTTTTTTCCCTATCTTATCATAGTCTATTATGTCCCAGTAGGCTTCTTACACTGTTATTTTTAGTTGGTATTTCAACCAATTTTCTTGCTTTCTGAAGGAAGTCTCCCTGGTATAGGACCATCACAATCACGCCTAGCACTTTTCAGAATGGGGACCAAGCTGGCTGCATTTTAAAAGCACTTACTGCTTTTAATAAAGGAGCATTTACAATCTCAGCAGGTCTGACAATTCATTATTTGTCTTCAGACTTCTTGCACAAATGCTGTTTGATTTTATTGCTTTCCCATTTACCAGCTTTGTTCCAGTATCTCCTTCTCACCACAGTTTATTATTGAAAACTGAGGTAAGGAGATATCCCCCCACACACACCTTTTTTTCCCCTGAAGTTTCATGCACATACATGTGTTCTCTCCTTCTTTTGCAATACATGCATTTCCTCAGTTTCTCCTGTTACTGCATGATGGGCCAGTGGCCCTAGTTCCATGCTTACAGGCTCTCTCACTCCCATTTGCAGCTCAGTAAGATATGAGAGATGCTGAACAAGGGACATTTTAAATCCTGTATCAAAAGGGGTATTAGAGTGGCTTACTCTTCCAAGAGAAAATGCAGAAGACACCATCTGCTTCTGCAAAACAGGCCAGTGTCTGCAGGAATGTGTCACAAAGTTAACAATTCATTTGCTAAGGGACAATCTAATTAGAGGAACTACGAATTAGGTCTCTTCCCATTTCAGTCTACCCTCAGTTACATTTAGAACCGTGGTAGCTGCAGATATGTGGTACCTATGGAACACTCTCTCCCCAGAGAAATCAGATACGAGAGCCCATCAGTCTAACACGTCGTGCTGTCACCTTTGCTGCAAGCTGTGAAGAATTTTCCCTTATAATATAATACCAACTGCTTTAAAAGTGTCTATTCCAAGTATATTTTGGAAGTGGGAATGAAGGGAGGATATACCTTCTGCAGTTCTATGTAAATGTCAACAGGCTGACTAGAAAATGGAGTGGCATGAGATATGTCAGGGTTAGATGTTGATTAGATTTGGAAGAGAATTCAGGGTCTCTGTTCACAGAAATGCCGAAGTCCGAATGTATGAGCCAGGACAGAGAGCCAGTCTAGAGCTCCAGCTCCAACTTCAAGCCCTAGTTTTGACTTACCAAATACTTTTTATTTCATTATTCCCAATGGGATTTCCAACAGCTAAGAAAAGGAATGTTTTAAATGAAAACAGAAATCTTTTCTTCTCTTTTCTGTTTTATGTGCTAATGTGGCACTAGAAAAAAGTTATGAAAGTGAGGAAGAAATAATACTTCCATTTTGGAGGCATTCTAATTCACTATCAACCTGGCGGCTATGAACAAGTGGCTCTTAAGAAGCTACCGCTAAGCTACTTCCCTGCCATCACCATCTATAATGTTTCATAATGTCTTTAACACAATGCCTCTCGGGGTATAAAGAAGCAAATGGCACAGGTCCAGGGAAAAGAGCACACTGATATTTTTCCAGTAGGATGAATCAGGTTAAACAGAGCATTTTAGCTCTTGTTCATCTTCCTCTCCTCTCATTTTCTCTTGGAAATTACAAAGGAGAGTAATGTGTTTTCTATACAAAGAAGCTATGCTTGGTGAAGGAAAAATATAACCCACCTGTTGGGAAGCAATCAGAATGATATTTCAGTCTTTGAGAAAATGGATAACGTGGGAAATGTCTTAACACATGTAATGCAGTTAATGTTCTAGCACACACATTGGCAGCACTAAGGTACACGGCTTAGCACTGACCATGACAAGGTTGGGTGCAACACACAGCTCCTAAGTACCCTGTTGCATACTAAAATCCCCAGGGCTCCTGATGCTTCCACAGAAAACATGGGAAGGGACCCTCAGAAACCAACTGAGCAAGTATTGAAGTGCAGAGGAAAGATCTGGGGTTTAGGTTTTGAGTGACTGGCACAGCAAAGCTCAGCATTTGACTCTATTCTCGCAGCAGTCATCTTCCACTCAACAAAACAACATTCAAATCAAAGGGCGAGCGCGACTGAGGTGTCGTAGGATCTTTCATTTCAACACTTGGAAGATACTGGTTTGGTGAAGCCAGAAGAGTGAACTTAGCTGCTTATGGGAATAGAGCAGCGAGATCCTACAGATCTGCCCCAGGTAGAAACACGTGTGGAGGTGAAATAATGCGATCCAAACCACACTATCTGCTAGGAAATCTGCTAGGAACTAAAGACTAATTTCACTGAGAACACACTGCCAGAAGAAAGCAAAGTATCCAAAGCCTGGACAGCCTATGGAGTGAAACTCATCTCATTTGCAGACTCAATTTATCTTGGTCAGTGTTATGATGCAGCCATAGGACAGTACAAAAAGGAGGTCTCAGTCAGACCTTGCACTGCTTTCCTACCGCCAAAGTACAAGTGCACCCAGCGAGGTTTCCTGGGTAAGAGAAGGACGACAGGTGAGCTTCCTGGTGTGGATGTTAATTAATGATACCGACCTGTGCAGAAAGCCCCAGGGGGGATCATTAACAGCAAAGTGCTGGGATGAATCCCCTGGCAGCACACACGTGCTTTCCAGCTGAAAGCCCATGACGCCTTTATCTTACCTGCATCCCATTGCTACCAGAACAATAACCCACTCATTGATAACTGTGTATCAAGCAAACCACCTCTTGTCATTTCTCACCGACTCTCCCTCTTGCAGTGTGTATAGGTTTCTGTTCTTACTGACTCTTCCTCCTCTCTTCTTCATCCGACAGTGGGGACAGTACATGCGGAGCAGTGCCAAACCCACCGGGCCTGTGGTTGCTAAGAGACTAAACGAAGAGAGGGGGAGAGATGATGCCCACACAGTTTCCCCTACGGTTCCCTGTATTTCTGGATGCTTACAGTTGATGCAACCTCAGAACCATCAAATCTGTAGAGTTTTTATGGGATGCTTCTTCCTCCTGGCCAGTGCTAATGAGAAAGTTCTGGAATAAAGAAAATAGTATAGTGGAAACCTGTCATTAGGGATTTGCCACCGAACCAGAACAGGCAGCAGACATTGGCACAGCCAAGAAGGCCTACACTGGATCTACATAAATCCAAGTGTGAGGTTCATAAAAACATCCTTGAAAAGCCAAATTTGACAGGGAGGTATGAGAGGTCTCACCAACTGGTACAGTGCTAAACTAGATGGAGTCCTGCTCTACTGAAGGGAGTCCCTCCAAATCTAGATAATTATGGTTTAATTTGGGGTAGTCCTTTAAAAGGAACTGCAGTATTCAGATCATATATCCTTTTGTTTCCAAAAGCAGGGAAGTTCACTCTGACATTATTCTGGCGGAAATCTTTGCTTGTGCCTACAGAAAAGATAGTAAAGCCCAAATGACTGCAAAACTAATGATATGGGGAAATTTGGGGGAAAAGATGAAAGGGGCCAAAAATCGCTTTGTGCCCTGCCGGTTGGAATCTGGAATTTCTGTTGCTTCTTGGTAAGACACAGACTGACATCTACAAACTACACCCTATTTGGGCTTGATTCATCTAGCTCCACTAGTCATTTAGCTGCTTTTCAGTCAACAAGACTGAAGAGACTTCCCAACTCTCACAGTATTTCTCTTTGCATAAATATCCATACACCCTGTTAAAATAAATCATGTGTTGATCTTCTCTTTGATAAATGCAATAAAGGCTTATGTTCTAACTCCTAGATCATCTGAGTGCAACTTTAAACATTTTTAAGATTAGATCCATCTGTCTTGGAAGGATTAAGAACTAAATGCATGGCACTTCAGTTGGAATATTACATGGTATCTGTAGCAATTGCACAGCTTGTCATCACAAGTCTTCTCCTTTCATGTGGTAGCAGGCAATTTGGGATTAAACATTCTGGGCAGACTACTTGAGGTCAGCCAAAACCTATAGCGAAAGACAGGGAAACCAAAGGTGTATATAAGCAGCAAAGGGAGATTGACAGAACCATCACCCAAATGCTTCCTCTAATGAAAAATTACAGATAGCCAGAGAACATGACATGTCTGAGCAGCCAGTTCCTCACAAGGGTAGAAGGCTAAATGACAAAAGAAGCAGACTCGATAAAACAAATTTTTTTGTGCAGTGTTTATAAGGGAATGGGGAATGTGGAAAAGATGCCAAGAACAGCCATACATTTTCTAGGGAAAAAAACAGAAATACAGTCAAAAGTTGAGATCATGCCAAAAATAGTTATAAAATTTTTTAGAATGTCACAAGGCTGACAAAACATCAGGACCAGATGGGATCTGTCTCAGAAAAATCAAGCAATTAACTACAAAAATACAGTAGCGTATGAATCAAAAGAGTGAGGTCCCTCATGCTTTACCCTGCCAGTTTCCCATGGGCAACTGAGTGAAATAAGCCCTGTCTGGCCTTATTAATAAGCTGTGATGAACATGCTGCAGGAAGGTAAAACCCAGGAGAATTCAGGTTCTCATGGGAAAAAAACGTATAGCTGCAGCCAGCTTAATCCTGTGCATATGAGATGGCCATCTTTAAAGACGGCAATGTGCCTTTGGGGAGCACCTTGGGCCACAGCATTGGAATTGGTAGTTGAGGAAAAGGGATATTGACACTATTTCTGGGACAAGAACATTAAAAAGCACCCTGAGAGGCCACAGAAAAAAAGAGAAATTGGAAGGTTGGAGAGGTGCTAGAGCATATTGAGGTTTATGAAGGATCTGAGAACCAGGAAGAAACCCACAGCTTGACTTCCACATTGAGGGGGTGGATGCAGAATGGAGGCACTAATTAAGGACACACAAGAATCACTCAGGAAGTTATGACTTCATTAATGATAATGACTAGATGGAGAATCATACTTAACAAATCTGTTGGGCATGGATTTTCCAGTTTAATTGGACATTAGAAATGCTCTTTTAAATGCAGTAAAATCCAACACAGAAGTCTGTTCAATAAGAAAGCACATGGGGCAAAAGTTGTCCTATTAAACCCTTTCTTGAGTTACTTGAGAAGAGAGGAACCTCGGATGTGACTGGTCTAGTAGATAAACTATTCAGATGCTTAGGGCGAGATCATGGGATTGGATCGTTCAGTCTCTGGTGACATGATTCGGCAAGGCAGGTCTTTACGACCACATCATTAATAAGTATTCCAGCTGGCTCAGCCAGCATTCCCATAGAGCCCTGGGGAACTGCATGCTGGAGTGAGATTTTGTCAGCTATTTGTGACACAGAACCCAATGCACATTTCCTGAGCATAGACCAGTTCCCTGGCCTCTTTCAGTGCACAAAATCACTTTGGTTGCAGAGATCCACAACCAGCTATGCTCTCTCCATAAAGGAAGCTCTGATGGCCATCTCTAGCCAAAGCCGAAAGCTAAATTAGCACTAAAAACACAAAGAGAAATCAGGTATTTTTATTCAAGGGTGAAACACTACATAGTGTCCTTTCTCCATGTGCCTTCTGTACTGTTTTCTTTTCCAAGCTCACCAGCATCCTCTATCCAGAATCAACCAGCTGTTACCTCTCTTTGTTTGGGAATTAGAAGAGTAATAATTGCCACTGTGAGCTCCTGGAAACCCTACAGGGCTTAGAGGATATTCCTTGTCTAAGTTCCCATCGTACGCGACTCAGCTCTCTCAATCGGTGTACCAGGTTCACCTTTCCTTTGGGTAAGAATAATTCACAAAGAGGTCAGTAGATGCAATATTAATCCTATCTGAGATCAAAAGGAATTCATGCAGGTGTGTTTTTTTAATGTCAAGGAATAATTTAAAATAGTCTTCCAAATCCAGCAGGAATGGAAAGAAGCGGATAGATATCAGGAAGAAAATAAATATACTTTTGGGAATAGTGGCTTGACTGACAGTGCATCAATAGTATGAGAACTCTTTCATAGTTAGACGAATTGTTAAGACAAATAAGAAACCAGACATCACCGGCCTCCTTCTCCACATGGCCTTCCCTGAGGCCTCTTACAGCAGGGCACTCAGTCCCTCTGCATGCTGCTAATATCAGCTATCACTGCCAGAAAAACACTTTCTATCATTTTTGCCTTCTTGGTTACAATAACCTTCACTTTTATATTCCCAGCTCTTGCTAACATTAGTTAGGTGCATTATGCTTCAGATGAAGCTTTGCAATTTCCTGAACAAGCTTAAAAACTAGCATTTTTCACCTACATTAATTCTTAATAGCCATGGAACATTGAGTGCACTGCTTGGGGAGCTCTCTGTTACTTGTCAATGTAATATTTACAAAGCGACCAAGTATGGTCTCAGAAAATTCAGTCCTCTGCTTGCTATGTGGGAGATAAGGACTTGGCAGTATCAGAGAAGGTTCTTGCTGCAATCAGTACTTGACAGTGCCTACATAAAACTTCTCCTGAACATAGCAATAGATCTGCTGAAGCATAAGCACCACACCAGCTCTAGTGACTGGAAGTGGAGGACTTGGGTTTTATGAAGTTTTTGTTGCATCTAGTTCCTCTGTAGCTCACAGGCTGACTGGCCATGCACTTCTATTCTCACCACTGGATTATGTCATAAAAATGTTTCATAGCCCAACAAGAGCCTAGAGAAAGCTTTTTCCAGGCAAAGTCTATCATGTGCTCCCATCATGTCTATTTGAAGATGTTATACTCCTGTAAAAACATCTGTACCGCAGAACATTTCTCACTCTTCTGCTAATCACTGCACAAAAGGCATCAGTGTGGGCCAAAAAGGCAGGCAGCTCTGTGTAAGACAAAATAAAACCTCTTTATGCTCTGTACATAAAGAGCTGTCCAACAGTTCAAATGGCAAGTGTTTAACATTTTTGCCCTTGGGGAATAAGCTGTAATACAGAGATGCTTGTTTCTAAACTAAGAAGACATTCTCCCAAGCCATTGTTTTTTACTAAAGAAACTGGATGCTTTGGAGAATTGATACTGGGCTACAGACACTCATCTCTAAGCTAGTTCATATGTATATCAGGTTGTTTATGACCAAAGTCTGACAGCCTGATATCTGTTCAGATGTGCCCATGTCACAGCAGGCGATGATTTCAGTCCACTTGACATTACAAAGCTATAGGCAACAAAAAGACAAGGACTGAGTATCTCATGTTTTTTTGGACTTCTAACTCCTTAAAATCCCTTCAGATGAGGCACAGAATAGTCTGAGAAAAGCATGCATTTCTGCTCTTCTCGTGTTGGTAAACAAAAGATTTCGCTCCCCACAGCTGTTGGAGAGATAGGTACCTTTTTCCAGGATCAAAATTTCTAACTGCTGGCAAATCAGCCTCCGTTAGCATCATGAGTCAAATGAGTCTAAGAAAGGGGAGCAGCATATGTTTTTCTATTTCACAGCTTTCTGGAAAGGCTATCTTACAATACATAACATTTAATCCTGCCTGAAACAGCTTTTATTGAAAAAAAAAACATATAAATGGAAATTTGATCTGAAGAGTAATTTTGTTTGAGGCAGAATGTGATGGCTCTGCAGTAGCTTACTTGATAGACCCAGCTGTTGCTCTCAAGTCATAGATCATAATTTGCTTCTTCCAGACTTAATCTGAGAGAAACAATCCATGTACGGAAGGCTCCTATCTCATCTCTCAGTTTTATTGGCAAGTATTTTCAATAATAACGACTTTGAGGGGGTCAATCCCAGACTACAAAAAAAAAAAAAAAGTTAGGAAGGAATGGGACACATCTACCCAAATGTGCCTTACACTGTAGTGGATTTAGAGTGTCTGAGTCCCAAACTGTAGATAATCCATCCTTCCTTACCTTTCAGGATTACTTAATCTTTTAGGCACTGATATAAAGAGCTGCTTCCTTACACAGTATGCATATTGACCAATTACTTAATTTTAGTTGCCCACTGCTGCTCATTGGTGCCTCCTGCATGGAGACTGGTGCATCTCTCCTTGTTATAGTTGTGTTGTGGCTTACCTGGGGCTTCTGAACCTTCCCCAAGTCCCTCAGAGAAGGCAGGATCAGAGCACAACAAATTTCATCTTCTGTGGTGGCAACAGCATTCAGCTTTTTAACTGAATAGTCTAGTGCAAAATACCTTCACCCTGGAAATGGAAGACACAGATACTTGGTTCTACTTAGCTTGAAGGATACTGATCCATGAAACATTTGTCCTCCGAAATGTGGGAAGCAGAGAGGATGCCAACTCGAGGAAGATACATGACATTTCCTGCTGGTTCCTCTCATTCTTAACTGAAGAAATAGATGCCAAACTTAATCAGACGCCCTAATTCCTGGCAAATCTCAGGCGCTGCCCCCCACTGTAATAGTAAATTTAGATGCTGTGCTAGATAAATGGGATTGTTCTGTGTAAACTGCCTTAAATTTTGGCAAGATAGTACTTTAAAGGTGATGCATGGGCCTTGTGGCAGTTCTGGACTGCTATGGATGGCTCAGAATCTGGCACAAGAGGTGACAAAATTGCATCTGTCTGTTTTGTGTCTTTCTTCTGCAAACTATTACACTGTGAGAGGGGGAAGTTTATAAATCAAATGAAGAAGAGAGTGAGCTCTGGTGTTGCTGGATGGAAAGAATGTGTCAGTGTTTGAATAAGGTTGGGCCTGGAAGATGTGAGGGAACGCAGAAGAGGGAAATGTATCATCAGATGGAGTTACCCAGAGTGGCTGCACAAGGAGATTGAGACCAGGGAGGGGAAAAAAAAAATCACTAGGACTATATTCGTGAGTATTTGGGAAGAATGAGTGATCAAGGATATTAAAAGTCACAACAGTCAGCTCCTAGAAACTTTCTCCTGTTCATGTCCACACACACACAAAAAAAGCAAATGCCCAGGAGCAGCATGCAATGCTTGTGATCAGTAATTATCTCAGGTGGGACAGGAGAAGCCTGCTTAAATCAAAGAGCATGGGAACCCTGACAGAGTAAAAAAGAAAACTGTGAAGTGTTGTAAGGCAAAATGTTCCACAGAAGAAAGGGACTGTAAAAGGGAGGGAAAATGAGGTTAGGTTCAGAGAAAGTAGTAAAAGGAACTTTTTAACAGAGTTGAAGAGACTCTCTACAAGCTCAAATAGGGATAAGGGTGTTCAAGGCTGTTAAAAATTAAGCAGTGGCAGAACAAATGTCCCAGGCTATAACATTACCAAGTAATCACTTGCGCAGACAAGATCATTACAAGTGGCACTGGTAGCTGCTGATGTAATAGAAATTTTTAGCCTTCAGTTCTTTTCCTTGAGTGCCTGTTTCCATTATAGAAGAATAATAATAAAGGAGCAAGGATCTAACCAATTCACTCCCTTGCAGATTTTGGGGAAGTCTGGAAGGGAATATTTGCCTCTAAACTCTGTCACTCAAGTCCTTCTCTACCCCAAACTTCTTGAAAGGGAAGAACAAAAGGAAGTAAGGGAAAAAAAAATATTCTTTCAGTGGCAGATAATTATCTGATTCAGAGTGAAATTCAGAGTGAAAGACTCCCAGTTGACAAGCTGTTGGCATTAGTGGACAGGTAAGGTACAAATTGATTATCAGGTTGTTTTCTTTACTTTGCGTGGAACAACTCTCTGACACTATTGGGCATTTCTTTAGCTAACATTTAATAAAATTCATAGAGTGAATCTTTGAATATTTAGAGTTCATGGTAAAGGTGCTGCCAAATCAGTCATTTTGACTAAGCCACACTAGCGCAGGCCAGCAAGAGGCAACCAAACTGGTGACAGACCCAGAGGAAACCATCAAGGGAATTAAACTCCAGATCTTCAAGCCTGTCTCACACAGGGACTATTCCAAAATCCTGAGCACAGGCAGACTGAGGCTAGAGAAAGTAAAGCTCAAACCCTGAGCTGCTCTAGCTTACGGTCATTTCTCTCACATCCAAATCCAAGACTACTGACATTTGACTACGGCTACTAGAAGGCATTTTCTGTAACATGGAACACTAACCGGGTTCAGTATGCTTCTGTGGGAAAAGCCTTCCTGGCTGGCACTGGACTTGAAAGTGAAACACAGCAGAGAAGAACCAGAAGCCTTTCAACATCATCGCATATTTTTTGAACGTTGTGTTTGGGCTCCTTTCATAGGGAGCAGAAAACATCGTGGTTAGGGCATCTGTTATTCTTTCAGAAGAAGCTGGATGACTCAAAACAGCTAAAAAAGGTTTGTGCTTGGAGAATTGCTTACAGACTGTAGCTTTGGGCTACTCTAGAGTCTATTCAATGTTTCTCCATTATCTGTCTTCTTCTTTTTCAACCTTTTGTCATTGTCATGATAGGGACAGATTTCCCCAAGTGTCTGTTCCTACTTTCTGTGTTGGAAGTTCACAGTAATTTTCTTTTTCTAGACTGTGAAACATGGGGTGAAACCAGCAGAGGCTAAAGAGCCTGGCGCAGACTCACGGGGTTGACGTGTAACAGTCTGAACCCCTTTGGAGGAAGAAAGACTTCACATACACCATGAACTGGCAAGAAGGAAAAGCAGCTACATGCACTAAATCAAGAGACCTGGCAATGACGAGATCCTGGCATTCCTTAGCGTAACCAGTCTGTGACTGGTTACATGAAAGCTGTAAAGATGAAAGGATGATGTAAGACTGTCGACCTGAGATTTTAACTGAGGAAAAAAAATAAAATAAAGAGACGGGGAAATGTGAACTGCATAGGCAATCACATCTGGAGTTGCCAAGAGCTAGGGAGGAGATGCCCAGGAAGATGTCTGGAGAATTTCACAATAGTCTTTCCTTCCCTCAGCCTCCTTGGCCTGCTTAATGTTGCTGCCACCACTTGTTTAGCAGGAGCCTGGAAGCGAAGGCAGGAGCCACTCCACCAGTTTGCAGTAAAGCCTAACACCTCTTGGATTTTAAGTTCTCCATTGTTAAGTTCTCCATTTCCATGACAGCATAAGAACAACTAAAATACCAGTGTCAGAAGCAAACTAGCACAAAGTGGAAAAGATGAAAAAGTTATTCCATTACAGTAGGGCAAACTTATTCACCCAGCTGATCTTTAACTTGTTTTGACCCAGTAGCACTTCTCCTCCCTTAACCTAGGGTCTAAATAAAAAGGTATGTCCCTGTAAAATGTTTGAAATGCAGTTTGTTTATCCTCCGTGGAAACCACTAAAGGAAAGAAAGGCTCCTGTTACAAAATCTCACATTGCTGCTCCTTGGAAGTCAACTAGTGGTTGCCTTCTCCTCACTAGCGGGTTACCTCCGCATATAATAAGCGGGAATTTGGTGTCCACACATTTCAAGCCTAACTCACATAATATTCTTGCCATGCTGATCAAAGCTTCACCACAAACTTGCCACAGCGATCTCCCCAAGCAGCATGCCTCAACACAAGGATGTTGAGAAAAGGCCACCAGCTTCCATCTGCCAGGAGATCCAGCTTAAAACTCAAGAGCACTAACACAAGGCTATTTTTCCACTTATGCTCTTGGTGTCTGCTTAACAAGGATGTGCCAACTATATGTACTAGAAGACTAGAAGGTGCTAGAGACCAGCCTTGTTTGGTGCTAACAGTTAGAAGAGTGCAGAAAGACTATCAATCTACAAAGACCTGCAATCCTCTTGCCTTCTTGGCTTAGCGCAGCGCCCACTCTTTAGTTGGGCACTCAGGTATAAGATTTCTCAACTTTCCTAGAATACTAAATCTATGATGTTAGCATGACTGCAATGCTCATCTTTATTTTCACAGTGCTTGCCTCCTGTAGCACTGTGGGGCACAGATGTCTTGAGACTGTGTCTCCTGTCCTCTGGGTCAGTGCAGCGGTGAGCCAGGCAAAATTTGCAGTCTGAACACTTCAAATACAGATTCCTTTTCCCCTTTCTTTTGTCTCAGTTGGAGACTAATAATGTTGTGTAAATCAGATTGCTGTTTTTATGCTGAGAATTGAAATAAGTGTTTTAAAAATTGAATTTAGGAGTCTTAGTATTCCCAAGTCTTTCTACTCAT
>VZSG01000193.1:324646-341063 GCA_013398315.1 Nothoprocta pentlandii | reverse complement strand
CGGGCGGGGGCGCGCGCCGCCCCGCGCGCGGCAGTAGCGCTAGGAGCAGCAGCGACAGCGGCAGAAGCAGCAGCAGCGGCGGCGGTTCGGAGCCCGTCGCGGCCATGGAGCCGCTTCCCAAGGAGGGCGAGAGCGCGGCGGGGGCCGGCGGCGAGCCCAGCCGGGGCGCTGCCCCCTCCAGCGGGGTGGTGGTGCAGGTCCGCGAGAAGAAGGGCCCCCTGCGCGCCGCCATCCCCTACATGCCCTTCCCCGTGGCCGTCATCTGCCTCTTCCTCAACACCTTCGTGCCCGGGCTGGGTAAGGCGCTCCGGGCTGCGCGGCGGAAAGTTTGCGGCGGGCGAGGGGGCGAGCGACGGTGCCCGCCGCCAACGGGTCCCCGGCGGCGAGCGGCCGTTGGAGCAACGGTCGGCGCGCGGCGCGGCGCGGGCTCCGCGTGCGCTCCGCGCCCGGCACGGTCCCCGACCCGCCTCGTGCCGAGGGGCGCAGCTCCCCGGGCGATAAAGCGGGGCGCTCACCGGGGAGGCCGCTTAGGGGCCGCGATTCCCCAAGTACGTGCTTTTTGTGTCCCGTGAAGTGTCGGGAAGAGCCTGTTCCCATACCGCTTTCCTAAGGAAGCACTGGGGCTGCGCGCGCTCTCCGCAAGACATCGGGAGGCAGGCGATGTGCCTCCGAGTGGTGCGGTGGGGATCCCTTCTGCATCCCCATCCCTTCTGCATCCCCATCCCTCCCTCTTCACAGGGAGGCACTTGCCTATGGAAGTGTGAGGCTGTCCGGAGCCTCCAGTATGGGACTCGCACCTGGGACATGAGCCTCGATGCAACAATTTTAGCACCACGCAAAACAGGCTTTAAATAAAAAAGTCCGTCCATAGCTCAGATCTCCCCGGTAGCTTCCAGGTCAGATATCTGCAGGTGCGGCCACACCGAGCCCTTTCTTTGGGAAAGTGCTGTCCTGAGGCATAGGGGTAATTCCCAGCACTTAAAGAGCCCTTTTCCCCCCCCTCACACTTCGTATAGTTTAAATGATTTAATTCTGTAAGATGCCAACAAGCCTTTAAAGTTCTTCTAATTAAAGTACTGCCCAAGAGCTCTACCATATGCAACGTGTATGAGCCATTTTTATTCCACAGTGTGTGCTCTTAAAAGTAGCCTGCAGGCATATTCCAGAGAAAAGCTTTAGCCCTTTTAAATAGCCCAGTGTTTCCCTTTGGCAAGAGTGGCATTGGCATATCTGCCTTCAGGTGTTCCCTCAGGTGTGCGTTGTTCCTAGCTCTGCTATCCACACACCTGTGGAGCATGAGGAACCCTTCTCCCACCTCCCTTGAATAATCTTATATTTCATATACACTTCCCAAAAGCATGCTGCTTGGTCCAAAGGGCACTTCAGAAACTGAACCCTACGCTCTATAAAGCCTAGTGGTCAGCTGCACGTAAAATGAAACATTCCTGCAATCAAGCTGCTAATATCCTGCACATTTTCATAGAAAACTTCTCCTGAGATAATACAGCTATTTACAGTCTCAGCCAAATCCTATCGTATATCACATAGCCCACACACGCGGAGATGCAGCAGGAAGACAAATCTCCTGGGAGGAATAATCAGAGTAAGAGAGATCCTACAATCTCATGTCAGTGTCACACTTCAACCATCTCTATGAACTGAGCAGCATTTGTAAGATAAGTAATACTTGGAGTGGTGTGAAGTATTACACAGAGCATCCAAGCCTGTTCCTAGTAAAGTAAATAGCAAAACTCCTGTCAGTTCTTGTATTACAGGTTTATTACATTCAAAACAACCTTTTGCAGGGCTGCTGTGTGTTTTGCCTGCTTAGGTGGAGAGCGTGAGTTTGCTTGGGTGAAAATGGAAGTTCCCTATTCCTGACCGTTTTCACAGGCAGTTCTCATCCGCATTTGGGCCCCACAATTGCAGGAAGGGGTCAGAAGCCACCAGGGTTAGGCAGGAACATGAGGAATGCCAGAGAAGTGGAGCAGTGTGCTGCTTGGAAGTTAGTGTGTTTGTCAGTGCCCAGTAACATCCAAACAGAATCGGTGCTGTGATGCAGGCTATCAAACAGAGGACAAGTGCCTCAAAAGTGCCTCTGAAAGCCTTGCCTTTTTTAGTTAAATTATCTTTCCTATGTTACAGATGTCACTCCCTGAGGAAATCTGAGAATTTTTAACATCCAGTTAATTTTTTCCTTATGCTATTTATGTTTTTCAGTACTCCACTTGGACAAGAGAAGTAACACTTTCTCTTAGCTTAGAGTCTGTTTTGTTTTTCAGGTGGTTAGTTTTTCTAGAGATATATGTCCCTGGAGGGGAGAAAAAAAAAGTGCAGGTTGTAGCATGCCTCATAACCTGTTTTTTTCCATTATTTTTTGTGTAAATGTTACAAAAGATGCCTTGGAAAATTGTCTTACTCAGGAGACAAGTTAACTTTGAATTTGCCAAACAAAATTCAGACCAAATACAGTCTAAAAGGCTTTGTTGATAGCCCATCTACTTGTAATCTGTTTTGCAGAGCAGGCCTAAGATCAGCCTGTGCTTCCATTCCTGTGACAGACACAACCGCTTGGAGATGTTCTGCATCAGAGCCGGCCCACTGCAGCCCGCTGCATCCGCCACCGCTCCGCGATGCTAAGCAGCAGTGGAGGGGCCCCTAATTCAGGGTCATGAAAGGAGCAGAGAGTCCGACAAGGAAACGAGGGAGCTGGCGTCCTCGCTAAGCCTGCGGTGCTGCTGGCAGCTATGCACGTGCCAGCTTTGCCACAGCTCCGCACCACAAGCAGTGACTGTCACCCGTGCTTTGGCGCGCAGCTCTGGAGTTGTCTCGCAAGCCTCGAGGCCCAATCACAGCCTCACTAGCTCTCGAGGAGGACAGAGGCCCCAGCAGAGATGCTCAGGGCCCAGCCTCTCCTCCTGCTCCCCTCAGGATGGAGCTGCGCGTGCTTCCAGGCAGCACGTGCTGCAGATGGCAAGTGCGAGGAGGGCTGGCCGTGCCCTTTAGCTGGCAGACGGCGTTCCCTCGGAGCTGCCGCGTGCCAGCCAGCGTGGGAGCAGAGCTGGCTCCCTGTCATTCCCTGAGCCCATGCATGGGAATCTTGCCCTCCTTCCTACCCGTTTTCCTCCCTGCGCTATCACGTGCGTGTGTGTGTATGTGTGTGTAGGGGGAGCGAAGCGGGAGAACTTGAGAGAGATGTGAGAAAAGAGCAGAATTAGCTGCAAGTATGAGGTATTCTCCAAGATGAATCCCTCCTGTCAGGAAGGGGGTGGATTTTTGGATCACAGCCAGAATTATACAGGCATACTATTTTTATGCAGCGAGTAACTGAAATTCAGAGCATAAAACTGTGTTAGTGCAGGATAGGAGAGCAGCCATCCCTGAGCCCTGAAGTTCCCACTTGAGGAGATCGTGAGTGACTTCATCTCCCAGACAGCAAGGGGACGACGGGATGATTCCCAGCCTGCTGCACGTTTTTCTCCAGTGCTCCTGGCTGTGCCAGCTCCCAATCACAACTCTTCCACCAGTTGCTTATTCTGCTTCAGTCTTGCTGGAGTTCAAGGGCCAGACCTTCAGCTATGTAAAGGCGGGTGGCACCACTGGCTTTAATGCTTGGTTTATACAGGCCAAGCATCCACAAAAAGCTCAGACTGGAAGCTCTCTTGAACAGGATGAGCTCTCCCAAGAGCTGAATAGGAGCAGGGAACACTCAGCTCATGGAAGTTGTGGGAATGGGATCTGCATAAAAATAACAATTCCCATTTTATTTTTTTGCAGTTTTAACAGTAAATGGATTCCTCAAGAGAACTTCATCACCTTCATCAGTGAAATAAAAAATTTTGTGGAGAAGTTCTTTTTCCTCATGTAGAATAGGACAAATACCACAGAAAGAAATTGGGGCTTTCAAGCATCTGTGCATTAAAATCTCAAACTTGCTTTGGCATTTACGATACTTTATTTTTCTCCTATGGACATGCTAATGAATGAATCTGGGTGATTTACAAGCTCTTTTGTGGAAAGCGAAGTTTTTGATAGCGTTTGTTGTGAATTTTCTTGCTGGACTTCTCTAGCCTTTCAATCTGTGATGTACAGACCACTCGTAGGTCTGCAGATAGAAACCACTTGTAGTATGTCCATAAGAACATAATTAAACAAAGTAAACATGTTGTCACTACACTTCATTTATACTGTACTGACTCATACCCCCAAAGCAGTCCAAGCACAGAAAAGACCCAAAACATCTTAATTTCTGGTGATTTCTTTGCCTGTATGACCCAGGAGAGCTGTGATACAATGTGCATACCCAGGATACTTGTCCCGTGCCCTAGCAGCGGTGTCGCTCGTGCTGCAGAGAGGCCTCCTAGTTAAGGATGTGCTCGAGAACAAGTGAAACCGCGGGTTCCTGTGGCTCCTGTTCTTGCCTGCATGGAAAGAGCCCATAATCTCCTGCTGCTTCTGCAGAGGTTTAAGTGAGAAGGGAGAGGGTCTTATATAACTTACTGGCTGATCATATTGAACAGTCACTCAAAGATCTTGCCAGCAGTCTGGAATATTTTTATGGTACGAACCGTCTGGACCATCTCAAACAACAAATAAGCTTGCAAAACAAGTGCTTTACAAATGCAATCATAGGCATGCACAGCAAAGGCACAGCAACACCTTGTTCCTCCCTCCAATCTCTGCCAAAATCTGAATATTTAGTATTATGTGCTTTAGTTTTTGCTTTTTCATTCAGTGCGGTTGGGAAGGGTCAGTTAATTAACCATATTCCTGTTTACGATGACTTTTTGATTTGTTTCACTATCAACCTGTGCACTTACCCAATGCTGCTGCTTTTGAATTGCGGTCAGTGCCAGACTGACTTAAATGCAAACAAGTTTCTTTCTCTTCCCTCACACCTTCATTTCCCATTGAAATGGAAGACAAAATAGAAATGTTTTTGTTCACTGCTGGTGTTTAAGCAGCTCTGGCTGTACTCATTACTTAATAAACACATAAAGAGATGGGGTTTGCTGAGCATCTTGCAGTCTAGTTTGTCATTTAATGCAATTTGGACAGATGCACTTGAACATTAAGAGTGAGGGTGGGAGCAGACTGCAGAGAAGAGCTATTAAATGGCTAAGTGAACCAACTGAATTTTAAGGAGTCTGGAAAGCTCTTCCAAACAAAGGGTATGACACAGAGAGAAGCAGAGACTCAAGCCCAGAAGGAGAAAAGGACAGTCTGGAAGAGAACATTGGGGAGAAGGCCAAAGAACTGGAACTTCACGTAGCGAGAGAGAAAAGCAACAAAGGATATGAAGATGGAAGGACTTTGGATGAGGAGAGTACTTTTAAATGGTGAATTTTGGCTAGTTTGGTTTGAAAAGTAGACTGTTCTAGTGCTCTGAATCAGTGGCTTTCAGAGAGATCTGCAAACATTGATAAAGTGCCATTATGTGACACAGGTCAATCCCTGCCTCCTTGTGAAAAGGGCAGTGAGAGGCTGCTGAGCTGCTCGGAGAGTCAAGGGAGGAATGGGGAGCAGAGCCCGGGGCTCCCACTCCCCTCCATCAAATCAGGCGTCCTGCTCTCAGGTGAACGTGCCCGCAGGGGGCAGCAGCTGGCGCAAGGAAAGATGGATTTAGGAATTGCCAGCCTCTGTTGCAGCTATGCCCGTTCACAACCCCACATTTTGATTTTCACGGCAGAGGAAGCTGTTTTCCCTGCAGCCAAGATGCACGAGCATCCATCTAGGCAGGTGTGGGAGCACTATTCCTTAGCTGAGGACTGAAGCCAGCATCCCACTGAAAGCTTAAACCTCACCGAATAGGCCAGACCTGTGACTTTGTTGTATGAGCATGGACCCAGCCTTACATCCAAATGAAAGTGCATATCGACTGCACTTGCTGTAGTTATCTCAGAAGCACCAAAGTGGGTTTCCCTCATTTTGCCTTAGATTTTGTAGGATTTTTTTCATTAACTAAAGGAGATCATGGTGTCAAGTCTACAACAGAGAAATGCCCCCTTTCTCTTCCAGTTCACACTTTACACAGATTTTTTGAGCATTTTTGTTAAATAGAATCCACATAAGTATTATAATAGCTGAAGAAAAAACCTACATGACTTTCAGGTTAATTATATTTCAGTTGTTGGTTGCTGATGTTACAGATTTACTAGGCTTCATAGGATTTATAGTCAAAGAAAAATGAAGTAGATGGGATCGAGTTATTGAATATTATAAAGATAGTGCAAGACTGTCAGGATTTTTTCTTCTTTTAAAAAAAGACTTAGACACCAATCGGTTTCTGTCAAACTGTTTTCCACCATATCCATCTCCTCAAACAGCCTAGCCACACAGTCATGACTTTCATAATATTTGGTGTTTCCTTAGAACTCTGTCCCCTGGGGCTCTTCATTAGATGATAGTACTTTCAAGAAGAGGAAAAAAAAAATAACTCTCAAGGCTTTGGAATGGGTTTGAAGATAAGATCTTAAGTAATCAAAAAAAAAAGAAAAAAAAAAGAGTTTTGTTTTTAAATCTCCTAATTTTGGGGAACGTATTTCTTGATCTTTCAGTGCAGCAATATGGCAATATTATGGTGAGCTTTTAAAGTAAAGGTGGCATCTATATTGCCAAGTAATTCACAGCTCTGGACTAAACCAGACTGGATTAAATCGTAGACACTCACATCTGAGCATGTGGTCGTGAAGTACCCAGATAATGAATATAAATGGTGATGAAAGCTAATTGGCAATGCAATAACTTAAAGATCCCGTAAAGGCATACCCAAAGGGGTCACCATACATCTTGCAGAGGAAAGAGGGAACATGACTAGTAGAGGGGTTCTTGGAAACCTAATTGCATTCACTGAAGGACTGTGACCAGTACCACATTTTGGACTTCACTAACAGTGCCAATATCAGGAACCGTGTAGGGAACGTGGGCTGCTTTCTAGGAACAGAAATTTAAACATGTCACAGATGACGACCCAGCAACTTACCATCTTGTCATGTATCTAGTTCCAGATCGAGTTCTCAGCACACCATAAATGTTGATAATTATCAACACACAACTTCAAAATGCCTCTATCAGCCTGAGATTGTGAAATATCATTTTGTTTCAGTTACAACAGGGGCAAATTTCTAAAGGCGGCAAAATGTACATTGTCAAATTCATCTTGAGAATGTATTGGGAAAAGTCAGTCTAATGAAAGGATATTATTACAGAAAGTCTGTACACTGAGATTCATGTTATAAGACCCTGCAAAACTGATATTTTAATGGAGATAAACTAAGTCATAATGAATAATTGTTACAAGTTTACTGTGTTAGAAATTGAATCATCTTATAAAGTATGAATCATAGTATTTATATGAAAATATTTTACCTGAAATAAGCCCAGTGATCACATTAGTATAGCACTGTCTAGCTGAAACTGAGTTTTGTTTAAGTTTAAAATAAGTATATGTAAGAATATCTTTTACATATAGCAGTATGGTGAGGTGAAAGCAGACACCATATTATTTCTTCATTATGTAGGTAGAAAACCATTTCTTCCTTCTGGATTTTAAGTGCATTCATAAAAGAATGGATCTAAGATTTCATAAATGGGTTTTGTTAATTTGCTATTTTTGAGAAACTTGTGAGACCTTTTCTGTTGCCATGACAATTTAATTTCCATAAACATGATTTTTGCGTGTGTGTGTGTGTGTTTGTGAGACAATATCCAGCATTCAATATGCTCTACTGAGGAAAAGAGATGGCAGGTTGATAGAAATTGCTGTGCCAAGCACCCCGTATAGTCAGGCCTCTGTTGCTGACAGTGGTCAGAAGCAGATTCTTTACATTAAGATACAAGAAGCACCAGGGCAGATTTAGAAATTTATGTATTCATATTACTAGTAAGTGAAAGGTGTCCTAGCCCCTGCCTCACACACGCTCACACTTAAAAACGTTTCATTTTGTAGTCAGAAAGCTTAGCTTTCTGAACATAGATTTACCTAATTGCAAAAACAAACAAACCATACCTTCCTTTAACTGAATACACTTTTTTTAAAAACAATGCCCATTTCAAACAAAGGCTGAAAATTGGTTCCAAGAACCTCAAGCCTAAATTCTGGCTAAAAGTCCAGACAGAGCCCACTCTGCAGCCACACGCACACAGCAGCTATAAGGATTGAGCCTCCCAACCCCATGACCCTTTCTGGAATTTTCCCAGTGGGAACAGTTAAAAAGGGGGTTAGGACTGTGAGAAGCTTTGGTCATGAACTAAGATGTTTGTGAGGTGTTAGTCGGAAGAAAGTCCCTTTCTCACTAGGGCATTGGCATGGTCACCATACCTTCCTCTGCCTTTGTGAGACTGACACAATTCAGACATGTTTCCAAACCCCTTTGCACCAGACTAGTTCGAGTGATCCCCTAAAAGGGTAAGTTAAATACCTCATCTTCAACTTAGTGAGATGATTTAGTTAGTGAGGATTTTCTAGATTGTGCCATGTTTTATATTTCCTCACCCATGTATTTATGAAAGCACTGCCAAGTCATTCCCTCTGTATTGGAAAGATGATAATGTTTGCTGCTGCAGGTCTCTCGAGCAGAGAGAATGAAGGTTTTCTTGAGCTCTGTGAATAGCTGATTAACGTCAGAGAAAAAGTAGGGGGTTTAAAAAATAACCACTATTAAAAAAAATACAAGACAGCATTTAAAATTCAGGAACTTTTTTCCTCCTACTGATATTTTATTGTGGCTGTGAAGTCCCAGTGAGGTGGTTCTCATCCTCCCATAAAAGAGAGGACAGAGTACAGTGTCCAGAATTATTGGCAACCAGGAACACAAAAATACTCCCTTGGCTTCTCTTTTAAAAAACAGAAGGTGCCTTTGTACATTGACTTGCACCTATAGGCTTACTTCATTCAAACCTCTGCTCCTCCCACACATCCCACAAAACCGACAGTAGGGACTTCCTTGGCACTCCCCTGAAGCTGCCTCCCTCAGGGGATCTCACTTACATATGCAAAGTGTAGCTGACCGACCTCATCAGTCTAGATTAGGTGTCTGAAGAGCTACTCCTGCTCGGCATGTTGCTGTAGAAGGCCGGTGTTTTTACACTCCTGCAAGGGGCATGGCACAAACGCTTGAACAAAGCCATGAATGTGGATAGAAGAAGGGGGGATTCTGTGTCACCAGCCAGTCATACAAATAACTCCTTACGCTCAAGGGTACCAACGTGCAAATTCTCATTTTCCATCAGAGATGAACGTCAGTGTTTCTACTTCAGCTGAGATTGACATCTAAATAGTTAGAAGTAGGAAACATCTCCTTACATTGTGTACAGCTGATAGCCATAAAGGAAGTCGATGGTGGAGCCAGGAATGGACTTTATACTGGGCATCAATTCCCAAGACTGCGCTTGCTCTGCAGGTACACACAGAACCCTTATTTTACTGAAACCAGCATGAATAAAACAGTACGAGCACACCCTTGGTATTACTGACACAAGGAAGAAGAGATTTTCTGTCTTATACTAGCTACAAGATGGTATATGTGGCTCAGCTAAAAAGGCAGCCCTCGTGCAGGCATGTTCTGCCCTCACATTCAGGGCTTTCAATCCACTAAACGTTCCTTCACTGCTCATTTAATGTGCATGTGCCAGGGCAGAACCAGGCAGAGAGAACATCCTTCTAATTGCTCCAAGGAGTCCATGGCACATTGCTTGGAGCAACGTGCAGTCCTCTGAACCACTGCAGAACAGGTGTGAAGTGTTCCCGTTCCCATCCCCATTCCCATCCCATGACAGACCCATCTGGCACCACTGGGAACCCGCAGTGTGCGGAACGCTGTTGTCGAGTCCTTAGAGCCCGTTTGTCCAGCTTGACTCAGCTTTTCTTACTCCAGGATTTATGACAAAGGTCCACGGTGTTATGATATCAACAGTGCAAAAGCAGAGCTTTGAACAAAGACAAGGACTAACAGAAGACGATCCCTTGATGTTGTCTAGTGGATATTACTGTGAAGAGTGGAGGAACTGGGCTTTTAAAATGCACTTAAACAGAGGCAACTCCTGCTAATTTGCACTAGGAAACTGGAGATCCATGGAGGACCCCCCCCCCCAAATTAGCCAGCAGCAAAGCTAAAGATCTGAGGCTGTTACATCACAAAATATACTCTGGTTTATCCTTGGCAAATGTTTTGTTTTAATATTTATGGCACTTTACCACATATTAGCAGGTGTTATTTAATATGTTTTGTGAAAGCATGAGGTAAGTAGACAGGATGAACAAGGCCTTCTGTGCCCCTCCTGCATGCTTTGTGCCTCTGAAAGCTGTGTATTATCTTGCACCTTTGAGGACTGCAGCATGTTTTAGCTAGTATATTTAGTACATATATATATAAAAAAAGCCAGACTGTTTTGTAGGAAAGGTACACCCTAGAGTTGTCATTTAAGGGAACATGGATTTGTACTGTGCACTATAGTTTAGTACTACCAGACAGTTGCAATGAGTAGGCTCCACTGTGTTCCTTCTTGTTTATATCAAAATTGTGTGGGAAAAAAAAAGGAATCTTACTGTGACCTTTAAGTGTACTATTTTAAAATTATTACCTATAGCACTGTGTAGGTGATGGTGGCACTATACCGACAATGAGAAAGAATGGGTCCTATCCCAGATGATTGTGATAGGAACATACCCAAGAGCCTGATCAGAGTTAAGAGAAAACTTAATAAAAACACACAATACAGTGTACTGAGAAGGAAATATATATATATATATTTTTTTCCTTGAGTTGTATGTTTAAAGACAGAGTTTTAAAGGCACAGTTGGGACTTGTTTCTTAGCAACAGTGCTCATCTAAGCCATGCAAACACTGTCATGTTGGAAAAAGATACCCTCAAGAAGAAAGGCAAAATGAAAACTAAAAGCAGCAAATTTAAAGGGATGTCTTGCTGCTATTGGTGAGCATTTCATAAGCTCTACAAAGGCTTCAGGCAGTGACCAGGCTGTTTCTGATACATAGCGCTCATGAGAACAAAGAACTTGCCTTTGCTCATCTTCCTCAGCAGGGAAGATGCATGCACTGATATTACAGGAATATCATGAGACCATAGCTGAGCTCCTCTTGCTTCTATATCCATGAGAGCATGGCACTATTTTACACTGAGGACATAGGAATCCTTGTTCTGGTGCATCTCATGTACTTCAGTACTAGATGTTTCAAAGGAAGTTGTAATGAGCATTTCAATCAATAACCCACCTACAGCAGAAGGTCCTGTTTTAGAATTAGAGGCTAGCTGATACATGAAAACTGGAGATACATCAAAACATTTACCAGTACTATTTATTCAAAGTAGCTTGATGGCAAGCGTTCTTTCTGCTGAGCACAATAGATGGGGTTCATCTACCTGTACTGCTGAGTTAGTTGCTGTTATAGACTGTTGGAAGGAACTAGACACTACCAGTATATGACTCATCCTTTCTCTAAAATAGGTTGAGTGAATCACACCCTTTGGGGGCCACCGTCTTTTTTTGACTGCAAAGAGGGTTTGGGTTACTGGCTCAGATGGAAACGCCTCCTTTCCAGATAGTTAGATCAGATGAATACTACCCATTAAGTGCTTTGTAAAAGGTGGTGTTTGCCATAATCAGTGCAAAATGCATCATGTATTGCTCATGCGTCTTACTGGAGCTCTTGTCTTTCTGAGCACTCATCTGCGTTAGCAAACAGTCTAGATGTCTGCTTATACATCCACTATATATCACATCATTTGTATGTTTTTGAGTCTTAGACATTCTTTCTCATCATTCCTCACATAAAAAACCTTTTGTTTCTGTAACTGCTGCTACTGCCCTTCTCTGTACCTCTTGGCTAGCTCTTACCCAAAGAGAATGTCATTGATTTTTGCAATGCCATTATAACATCTTCCATCACTTTTCTCTTCCAGTACAGTCTAACACCTTGTTAGCATTGCTGGCTAGGGAACACCTTGAGTGCGAGTTCTCACTGTGCTGCTCACACCAACATTTAGATCCTTCAGTGGCTCCTGGGATTTTAGGAGCCGTTGTTACAGACATCCTGTTCGCATTGCACTTCCCTTTGTGCATTGCTTGGGATAGAAGGTATGAGAGGTGCTTGCACACTCTGTTTAAGCACCATTGAGAGATGCTATAATTGCTAATGGGCCTGACAAGCGAGCTCAGATGAATCTTTGAAATTGGTTGCTGCACCTAAGCCAACCAGGAGCAAAGGCTGGCCTCAACCTCTGGTTACAGTGACTACCTAGAAAGGTTTGCCCTCTCCCTGTGTCTTCTTGACCAACTCCACCAGAAAACAAACTGTTGCAGGTTAAGAAGTTACTGCCTCTAAGTGTCTGTCCCATGTCCTAGCTGGGGATTACACCACCTCACAGCAGAGCTGGCAGGGGGAACACATCTGCTAGCACTTCACTGCAAAGCCAGGGTTACACTAAGTTCAGCATAAGCTGCTAAACCTTCGCTCTGAGTCTGCTGTGGCATAGGTGCATGTTCCCTTCTTGACTCTGCTAAGGTTGTAACCTCTCTTAGAAAGAGGCTCAGAGCCCAGCAGCTGGTCCTCTTCAGCCTGCAGGCCCTTGAACAGTTGCACAGCATAAGCACTAGATGATATACACTGATGTATACACATCCACTTGATGATACAGGAGCAATTCTGCTCTTCTCATAGAGCACCCAGGACACAATTAATGATTGTTAAACAAGAGAAAAAAAAAGACAAAAACAAAAACCCAAACTATGTTAACACAGGAAAGACACTATTCAAACATGGCTTGCTTTATATCCTGTGGTATCCTCATCTTCTGGTACATCGTTCACATGAGGAAGCTCCTAATCCTAGCCTATACATTCACTTTCTTTATTGCAAGAAGCCTCAGGAAGTAGTGAGGCTAAATTAGGAAAGCTAGAATTTTATGCTTTCCATACAGCTGTTTCCCTATGGCCTCAGGCATTTAGGCTGGAATTCCTTGATTTCAGCGGGATTTAAGCACTTAAATGTCTTATTAAAGTCTGCATTTTAACTTCTCTGCCTCCCTTGTGTGCAACAGGGGAACACTAACCTAGATATTTACACAAACACCCTGAGGTATCGTTATTTTTTATGAAATCCTAAAGATGAAAACTAGAATATGTGCTACTCTTGGTCAGCATGTAAGTTAAGAGAAAAGTGACAGTATGTTCAAAACCAAATGAGTGGAAGAATATCTGCAGTTATTTGCATATGTTAAAAAATACCGAAGCATTATAAATAGTTTGAAGGCAGACGTTTGAGAAGGATAAGAACTATGTTCGTGTTCTCTCCCCTGCTGAGTAGTTTGGCTCAGCTGTTAATCTTCACCAACTTGAAAAATAAAAGGCACTTTCCCTATAGACTCTCCTTGCTTTAATCCCAAGCCTAGAGATATGATGCTATCCACACATCACGTGCATAGTGCAGGCTTTGCCTGTGCTGTGTCATTTGTCACTCAGATAGCAAAAGGACCAAACTTGCCCACAGAACTGGACAGACCGATTTGTACAGCGAACAGATGTGCCACCTCCTCCTTTTAATATTACTTTCTTCCTTATGATATTGTGTGCAAGCCTCTAACCCACAATTTAGAATTGCATTCCTATATTCTAAAAACCTTTTTGGCCTTCCTCCCATGTGTATTTTGATCAGTGTAGTTCAATTAGTGGTGAAGAGAGTGGATAATACTAGTTCACTTTGTCCAGTCCTCTCTTCACTCTCAACTTTCCCCACATTTGGTCTCTCTTTGCAAGAGCGACAGAAAGAAGAGCTGATTCTGTGTGCACCGGCTGTACCAGCCCACGCTGCAGGCTGGGATGTCCTGCCGACCTCCATACGGCCTCTTGGCCGAAACATACAAGGTCTGGCAGGTCTTGTGCCAAGCACTTGGCCGTGGCCCCACGGTGTCATTCCAGTTCCACACATTCTGCCAAGAGCCCACATAATCCTAATGGCAGCTTATGTTTGCCTGCAGGAGCCCAAGGGCAAAGACAGAGATTCATCCTCTGGAGAGTTATATCAGCTCTGCCTCTGCAGGAACAGAGCAGTTTTGGGTCCTACGCTTGGAGCTCCCTGCCTTCTCCAGAACATCCTCAAAACACTGACCTTCTAGCACTACTGGAAAAAAAAGAGCATGTGCCGGAGGGAAACAAGACATTTCTAAAGAGCACAGAGTTGTCTCTGGTTTCTTGTAGGGGAAAAGAATGGGAACTGCTATGGAAGCTCTGCAGCCTCAAGCATGCTCTGTGCTTGCATGATTCACAAGGGACCTCTAATTAGGCTGCTTACTCCACCTACACTGCATAAGCCAACTGCAGGCCAGCCCCTTATTCCAATTTTACTCAGCTTCCAGACAGCAGCACCCAGTATCTTCATGGGCAGAAGTTAAGTTCCTCCCCAGGGCAAGTAATTTCCCCCCTCGCCCCTCTCAGTTGAGAACTATGACCAACATGATCCTCAGAAACAGTTAACAGAAGAAGCTTGATCCTGACTCTAAGTTTCCCTTTGCCCCTGCTGTCCTTTCTGCCAGTTTTCTACTGCCTTTATTCATGCAATACATGATGTAGCAACTTGGGATCCTATAGCAGCGCCTTCTGCTTAGATATTTTACATTGTCCTAAACACTCTTGTATCAAAATAGAGTCATGCCATTGACTATGAATGGCTCTATGGCTCAAGGTGCTCTTCAGCTTAATCTATCTCCAGGGGAAGCATGGTAATATGAAGCTGCTTTGCAATGTAGTCCTCATTGCACTGACATCTCTGTATTTTTGCACAGAACAGGCATTTTGTGCTAGAAAATACTAATTATGAAATTTCAGGTAGTTTTTCATGACTGCATCTGGTTAAACAAATGTTCCTTTGAATGACAATTACAGGCTTCTGCTATCAGCTTATTCTGTATGGCACGGTAAGCTAAAAATACTTGCTTATTTCTTCATTGCAGGCACAATAAAAGATAGCAGAATAGCTCTAGTGTGTCAGATTGTTGCTTTTGTGTGATACTGTACTAGATTTTTTTTTGTAAAATATGATAGAACACAAAATTATACATTCTTATCACCAAAACAAAAGAAAAATGAATTATCATGGCTAGAAATGTGAAGCAATTTAATGCTTAAATGTATGCTATAATAATAGTAGAAACAGACACTTGTAGGAATTGGTATAAAAGAGAAATTCTGTGTAGGAGGAGAATATTAGGATGTGTAGCAATATAGCAGTGGTCCTCTTTCAGACAGCACACAGTACCTGACGCTTTAAGCATGGAGAAAGCACAGGCTTTCCACAGTTCCTGTGAGTGAAAGTTACCTTTCTGTCACCACTCACTGATTTTGACAGGAGCCAGTGTAGCCTTTTGTCATTTTATCTCCATTGTTAGAGCTGCAGGTAGCTAAATGGGTAAGAAATCTTCAGTTTGAGACAAGAGGATGTTAAAGCAGAGATACCAGAAAGGCTAGGCAAGACATGTCGGAAGCTGGAGAAGAGATGGAGATGGCACTTAAAGGCTTGCAAATGGGAAAGGCGACCTAGAAGAACAGAAAGTGAAGGAGGGGAACTGCAGAGGGTCTGTCTGTGCCTGTGTGCAACAGGAAAAGGTGGCGACAACACCTCTTCAGACAACGGAGATGCAGCAGGTCTTTTCCAGCAGTTGAGGTAAAGGTGTAGCTCATGCCTTAGTTTCATCTATTCAGTGCCATAGACTGAATGCAAAGACAATGAATCCATGACAGCAACGAGTCTCAGACAATAGACAGCTAGAAGAGACTGCAAGGTTACAGGAACCAGACAGCTCATCTCCCAACTGCACAATTTCTGGCCACAAGGCGAGCCTGGGGAACCTGCCACGTTCATTGAGCACTGTGGTCCTGCTCAGCTAGAGCAAGGAGAGTGACACTGACTACCACACTGAGCAGAATCTGTCCCCAGTACAGCTCTGCAAACCAGTTAGAAAGCTAGAAGAGGGCTGGAGTGGGCTCCCTGTACATGTGTTTAATGATGCATGCTTATAGGAACAGTTTTGTGTAAGCTCCGGTCACACAGATGCCTGTCTCTGCTTGCATTCATGTCTGGACTTTCATCCTCACACGGAGCAGCAGGCGTGTAATCTATTTGCTGTAGCCTGTTGCTGTTATTTAAAGGCACTGTCTTTCTGGTCTTTGCGCTTCTGAATTACTGCCAAGATCAGGTCTGACCTGATGAGGCAAATTAATCCCCAGTGTAACTCTGAAGCAGTCAATGAATTTGTCAGAGATGAATCTGGGCCCAATATATATATATATATATATATATATTTAACAATAGAAAGAAATATGAAGTAACACTGTGAATTAGAATTTATTTCCAGATGCAGTTCTCTTAAGTGTATTTAATCTGTTTTTGCATTCACGTGTTTTACA
>VZSG01000193.1:289046-324630 GCA_013398315.1 Nothoprocta pentlandii | reverse complement strand
ACAATAGGAAAAGGGCAACAACAGAGGAGCGAATAAAGGCTAGATGGATAGTCCCCGAGCTGAGCCTTCCCTGTCAAGCCCCTGGGCACCCAGCCTGTCTGCGTGAGGAGATTTCTTCCCCTGCCTTCTTCCTTGCTAACTGCAAGCCCCAGTCGAGCGGAGCACCCGAGGTTCAGGCCTTGGGGCCGGATGGTACCCACTCCTCCAAGCTGCCCAACAGGCGCTCGAGAGGCAAGGTGCAGAAGCTGCCCCGGGAAGATAAAGCAAGAGCAGGAAGGGGTTGAGCATTCAAGAGCAGCAGGACAAGCTCTTTGAGGCAGAGGGACATCTCTGGGGTTCATATGCTGCCTGAATAAGGAGGCACTGGCAGCCCTGGCTGGTGCACAAGTACCAACTGCAAACTTCCCTCCCTTGGGGAAACTCCCCAAAGTGCTGCCCTGCCTCAGAAACCATGGTGGGAAGCTGGATGAGAGAGGGCTCTAGTGAAGTCTGGTTGTCAACAAAACAGTACAGAAGGACAGAAACAGGCACCAGGTGATTCTTGTGTTGCACTGGCAATGCTGTCTTTCAGGGCTGGTCCCCTATCCCAGTCTGGTGGATTCTCAGCAAGGTAAGAAAGAACTTTAAAAATCTGAATCTCATTTCAGCGTCATCCTTTTAACATTTAGGCTGCTTCTAGTAGTCTTGCACAGGAAAGCAAAACCATTTCAGCATTGTCCTTAACCTTGCGATAAGCTATTCAGCATGAGGAGTATAGAAAGGAGCCACAGACTGCCTGAAACAATGGTAACTTAAGTTATCAATATAAAGTAATTTTTCCCAGTACCTCTCACCTCATATAAATATTCCTTAACCTCTGAAGAATGATGTCCTTGAATTGCTGTATAATAAAGGTATTACTTTCCATATTTCACTGAGAATAATTGCCTGCTAGACTGAGATGTTCGGAGCTTACTCTGTGTTGTCATCATCTACAGCAAGCACATATGCATTTATGTAATGCCTACCTGCAGCTGAATGGTTGGTACTGGAAAATATTTTGTCAAGCAAATAATAGAAATAAGGGTAAATCAGATACAATTTCATGCAAATTGGAAAGGCAAGAATTCCTAGAGACAATGGTGTGCTGAGGGCATTCAGAAGAATTATTCTATTTGATGGCCATCAAACAGACAAGTCACCATGTTAAGATCACACAAACACGCTTACCTAGCTCTGCCAAAGCCCAGGCATTTCTAGATGCATTGTGGCTTGTCAGGAGGCCCCTATGTGAGGACAATCTGGCTCCTGAACACAACAGGGTTGTCATCTGTTTTTCTGACCTGCTCCATTAAGGCTTGTTGTTTCCCTCCACTTTGCGCTCAGACTAAAGAGACAGACCAGTCATTGCAGAAATGGAAAGAGAGCTAGAAATTTTGTCCAAGTCAAGTTTATATTTCTTTTAAAATAACACTCATGAGAAGTCATCTGGGTGTTTTGATATGACTTTATGTACAATAAAAGGGGCAGTGTTGAAGGATGATACCTATTTATGTTCACATAGTACGGCATGGTCCCTCACGTGCTTTGTGCTCTGGTGCACTCGTCCCTATGAGCGTAGGGGCACTCGAACATCAGCATAACTGATGTTTAGAAGCCAGAACAGCTCTTCAAAATGAATTAAAAAACAGGAATTGCCCTGCATTCAAGAGCTGCCAGTGATGCAGTGGCAAGAGGTTGGAAAGGACCTCTAGAGGTCATCTAGCCACCTCTTCCTCTGAGTGGGGTGAAACAGAGCTGGTTGCTCAAGAGCAGAATATCAGAGAGTGCTGATAAAACACCTGCTAATACAGATGCAGTGCTTTAGCCTGCATATTCTCAAACCTAACAGCCAACCTTCCTTTTAGAAGGCTGCTCTAGCTGGGTTTATACAGGGCTGAACTCCCTTATCTTGGCTGGTGCTGATACTAGCAGAGCCTGTGAAGTCACGGGTGGCTCCAGGCTGCTCTGTTCACACCACTCCCATTGGGGCGGCAGCAGATATAAGGTCCCACAGAGGTTATACCTGGCTGCCAAAGGCTGACTTCTCTTGGTCTGCTTGGGGTGCCCTGGGGGCCTCACTGCAGGAGTCAAAAGGGAACACACTCCAGACGCCCTCCTTGCATTTCCCTTCAGGGTCAAGCTGTAGGTCCTGCACATGGGCTGGGCACCTCACCCACAGGTTCACCCTTCCCACCAGCCAGCGTGTGGCTTGGTTGCCTGCAGGGCCCCTCGGCTTCCTCATCTCACCCTGCTGTAATGCAGAATTGAATATGTTTGGATGTTAGTTTGGGAAAAGTTCTAGACATCTACAGTTAAAGTGGCTACCAGGTAGGCAACAGAAAGGAATTAGAGTCAAACTTACAGTATGAAGTATTGTTTCATAAATATTTCATACACAATGTGATCAAAACAGCAGGTTTGTGGTGGACATTATCACCTAAAGAATAATGCTCTTGTGAAAAGTGTCCTATAAAAGGGAGAACTGGTCTTTAGATGCCTTACAGTAGCACAGCAGAGATCAAGAGTCTCACTGTTAGGTGCATGAGAGAGCAAGTTTCCCGAGACAGGGGCCATCTAAAGAGAAAAGCATCTAAATAACAAAAGCAATGGCATTAACATGTTTTTACCAGAACAGAACTACAGATTCAGAACTAGTTGCCCAGCCTGCAAAGCCAGGACTAAGTTCTGGTCTCCCAGATGGTACTTGATGCTCCACCTCTGTGCTACAGGCTGCAGTCCTGGCAGGTCCCCACTACATCTCTGTTGCGTCTAGACACTTCAGTCTGGAATGCTGACTGAAAAAGTGTCTTTTTGTTCATCTCCTTTTTGTTCACTTCAGATCTCTGAACATGTGTCACAGTTTCATTTTACACTATTATTTAAAATGTAATTTCTATTTTGCAGTGATTTTGAAGACCAGTGCACTCCATTTCAGCTATCTTAATCTGTAACAAAAGTCTAATTGCCCCATCTAACTTCCTAATGAGATTAATTTTGTCTTATGCTTAGGTAGTCCCTAATTAACATAATTTGTCTTCACAGCTAAGGACTCCAGGGTATCAGAGCAAACTCAGAGGCACTGCTCACTGTGTCTTGGAAGTAGTTAATCCATTCCTCTGCAACAGAGCCAACGTGGCTGGGTAGCTTCAAGGGGCTAAATTGCAAGACAGCAATCAAAAAGACAGAAGAGGAGACAACATCACCACAGACCTCATCTTAAGCTGTGCCTGGGTGGCTAAGCACAAACTGGGAGGGAGCAGCAGAGATGGCCCTTTACCCTTAGCCTACTGCTTTCCTTCTGCTGAACCAGAGCAGCCTTTCATGAGCATCACCAGTCCTTGTCTAACCTGTGCAAAGGTCACAGAGGAGGAGGTTTTGCTCTGGCTTCACACAGTAAAGTACTGATTTTGAGCAGTAATATTTTGAACCCTCATACTGGTAAAGAAGTTGAGGTTGGCCTGCCACACTGCTCTGCCTTCTGCTTTGTGCAACTGGAAAGCTTTCCCTACCACAGATGATCCATCACTGTGTAATTGGCTGGAGCCTTTTGAAAGCTTTGGAGAACCCATTGCATTTTTCTTATTTTCCAGAGTTACATAGCTCCTGTTTCCAGAGTCCTGTAGGAGCTGGAAGTGCCAGAACACCCAAAAGTTTCTTCATCTCCAACTTCATGGCTGCTCTGAAATAAAGAGAGGCGCTGTCTAGATACAAATCTGAAAAGTCACATCCAAATTATTTCAGCAGCATAAAATGAAATTATTTCTACATATACAAAAAGAAAACAGGAGGCAAAAACTAATTTCTGGAGGTGCTTGTGAATTAAGATTGTAGTCTGAAAGTGAAATGATTTAGAAGAAAAATTGTTCCCTGTCCTTGGTTTCTGTCACTTGGATGCTGGCCTCCTGCTAGGTGAGAGGGAAAGCCCCCTCAGACCAGGGGAGCCTGGCAGGCACACAGGCTGATGCTCCTGCATCCCTGGCAGGGGGAGCAAAAGAGGGATAAGCTGCTAAACCTTTTCCATTTCCTCCATCTAAGCTCCCGCATAATAAAGCTTTTTCTTTCCTTTCAGGAAATTATACCTTCTTCCCAACTGTTCAAACTGTTGGAAAGTATGGCACAAAATACCCATTGTAGCTCTGGGACCACATCTTTATTTAAGAAGAGGGGCAGGGGCAAGGGAATTGGTTTGGGTGTTAGGCAGGAACAGCAGCAGGAAAACTCACCAGCAGAGTTCTGGAAGAAGCCGCAATTCTGCTCTGCCACCCTGAACACTATCACACAGCCAGGGCTGCACCTCGCAGCTCAGCAAGAGCACTCCAAGCCTGAAGTGCTTCAAGGGCATGCTTAATTTTAAGCATCAAGTCAACAGAATTAAGCCATAGGTTGTCATGCAGGAGTGGATTGGAGAAAACTCACAAAATGATTATGAAACATCTGGCAGTGGGACAAATTGTACCATGCTCTAACTGGTTAGGGACAGTGGCTTTCTGATCTAACTGGACAGTGGCTTTCAAGGGTTGAAAACACTACAGGACTGCAGCAGAGAAATGATGCTGATGGTTCTGTGCAAAGCTGTAGTAAGTTGCTTCCTCTTCATGCAGTCCTCCTCTAATCATTTAAGGTTTCTGTTGTATATTTTTGTCCTGAGATTTGTGAAGGTTTTCTACAGGCAGTATTTGGAAGTTTGTGGTGAAAGGTTACATTTTTTCCCCTCAGAATATTTCCCAAAATATTAAGAAAGTAGTTTTCCATGCAAAGGCAGTGCTGTTTTACATGCACATATTTTATGAACACATGAGGACACATCAAGAGCAATTACAGCTCTTGGAGGGGCCCACAGGAAAAAGTAAAGAAAAAAGAGCTGGGGGTGCTTGGGACATGGTAGAGATGGTTGGCATGAGCCTCTGCACTTGCAAGCTGCAAAAGGCACCGTAGCTTGCACACAAACAGCACATCAAATGTGTTCCCAAGCCACACTTTTCCGCTAGGGTTGCAGCAGCAAGAAGCGTGCTTATCTAAGCAGGCTCAGGTACTACACCTGCGCAGGCAGCTTGTCTTGGATGCAGCCTAATTCCTAATGAGTTCCTGCAGGGTGGAGATGGGAGGCAGGTGCTTGCCCGGCCTCACGGCTGCCCCGGGCTTTGCTTTGTGCCTGCCTGCTCAAGCAGAGCAGCAGATACTCCTGCCGAGAGGCGCCGGCCCTAGCGCTGAGCAATTTCATTTTATTGTGTTGGTAATAGCATCTTCTCTGCAGCGAAGCAGCGCTACCCTGCCTGAGCCGAGGGGATGGCGTATGCATTAAAAGACGCTGCTGTAGACCATTTCTGAGCTCATTTTGGTAGCTCTTTCTCCCCCTCATCATAACCCAGAGGACTATAGTTTAGCATTTTAATGGATACCAAGGACTAGAAGAGGCTTCCACAACTGCAAACATAGGTCTTTATAGCTCAAATTAGAGTTTAACAAGGAATTCAGGTCACATAGGACCCGCAGATAAGTGAACCAGTGGATAACCTAGGCACTGCAATACCAAGGAAACAAGTGCAGTCCTTAATACCCTTTCTCCAGGGTTTTGGTTGCTCACACAAGCACGCTGCATGAATTTTCACATAGCCACATAACACACCTTATATGCCTGCCAACACTGTTCAATAACAGCTAATACATGTGTTACCTTCAAAACTCAAAAAGCACACAAGATATCCCCACACACAGTGCATCACTGACACAAAAAAGCCACACACTTATTCCTCATTCCCACAATATCGCACTAATTGTTTTTCCTAGCACCCACCCTACATCCTTCAGCACTCCCCAAAGCACCCCAAGCTCCCCTACCCTCTTCCTCCCATCTTTGCCTGCACTTACCTGCAGCTCTGCCCAGATCCTAGGTCAAAACATCATTCCACTCTTCCCTCTGAAAGCAAAGAGCCACCATCCCGCTTTTTTATTTACTCCCAGGAGCTATAGGAGACCCTCTGCAAATGTCTCTGAGGCTTTCTGGCTTCCTCTTCATGTCTGTGTAGATGTAACCACCACCACCAGCTGTCCTCATTAAGGTAATTTGAGCTGCCCTCATTATGGTCATTTTGATTTCTGCCTTTCCTCCACCTGCAACAGGGCAGCTCATCAGACACAATTTCCTTGCAGCAGAGAAGCTTTCTGTTGCGAAGCTTTGGCAGTCTGGTAGTCCTTGGGAAGCACCAGGTTGGCCACTGGCTCCGCATCCTGCATTTTGCACCTCACTGGGAGTGACTGGGCACTGCCCGCATGCCCTTTGTGGGAAGGTGCAGCCAGAGTTTGCTCACGAGCCAGGTCCTCTGTGTGACACTTGCCAGGTTCCACACTTGACCTCATTCCTCCAGCTGTGTCCAGGAGAGGCTGTCTTGTAAAAGCAGGAGATAAATGCTTCTCACACGTAGCTTGAGGCATCCCATCATGTGGTGACTGCAGCGCTCAGTCATTAACTCAACATTAACTAATTATATTGACTTCCATAAGCAGGAAAGTGGCCTGAACATGTAACTGGAAGCCGAGAATGCAAACTATAATCCTAGTCTCAGTATCAGTTCTCCAGCCAGATGTGAACGCTTAACTTTTTAACTTGCTTTATTACCCTTTGAATGGGGCCAGTTGAGTCACTGTGGTGTTTAGAGGATTAATGAGCTAAGATTAATTAGCTAATTCTGCATCTCACTCTAATGATGTAGAACCCTCAGAAGCTTCACTGGAAGGATGTGAAGTTGTGTCTTAAGAGTTTTTGCCCATTACGACCTTTCTGTGCTGTGAGGAATAAAGGTAGGGTGAGATGGAATGATTTTCATTTTCATGATGAGCACGGACGTTGATTCCCAGGGAACGATGGGCTCCCTGGCCAGCCAGGCCGCCCTGCCGGGCCGCTCCGGCAGCGCTCGCCCACCCGTACCTCGTGGGAGGCTGGAAGCGGCCCCGGCAGCGGCGGGAGCAGACCCGGTGCTCCGGGAGCTGGGGGAGCGTTAGGAAGGTGCTGGGTTTGAAGGCGGCGAGAAGATGGGGAGGTTAAAAATAGTCTGCAGCCGGCCGTGCCTGGAGTTACTGCTTGCTGGCTGTGAGCCGCTGATGGGGAGGCAGCCGTGGGGAGCGTGACGGTGGCCTGTGCCCTGCAGCCACCAGCAAGGTGGTATTTCCCCCTCCCCACTCTCCCTCAGCCTTCCCTATGCGATTTCATTGTCCCCTCCCCACCTTCAGCCCGATGGAGGGACTCGCTTTGGTCCCCATGTTCAACAAGGCTTTTGTGTCTATCAGAAACAAGGCTCATTCCTTTGCCCACGACACGCTGGGAAGCCGCAGCACCTCATTAGCACCCTGCTTTGTGCCTGTGCTCTCTCTAGAGCGATATCTGTGAATAGCAACAGACTGTTTATTTCATGGAGATGTATCAGGGATGTGCAGCTTTGCAGGGTTGCTAATGTTCTCACTAATTCTCTCTAGGATTTTTTCCTTTAATTCTCCACTCCATTGTGGAGTAAATATGCTCCTCATCTTGGAGAGGGGCTCAGGAGGTGGCAGAAAGGCCCGCGGCGGCTGTCTGCAGTGAATGGACAGTTGCTGGTGTGGGGGGGCCTCGTGCTCCTGGGACTGGGCAGTCGGGACCCCTCGTGCCGCGTGTGCCGTGCAGCGCGGGGAGCCGGGCGGCCCTTGGGGTCTGGAGGCTCCGATTCCGCCTCGAGTGTCCGCGCGCAGAGGCCTCGGCGCGTCCTGCTCTCTGTGCAGCTGCCCGGCTTTGCAGTGGGAGCTGGAGAAGTTGCTAGGAAAAGGGGATCTAAAAGAAGGCACCTGGCACAAAGCCGCAGCTTTCACTGGGTGTTTTCTTGCTGCTCTCTCCACAGGGACGTTTGTATCAGCCTTCACCGTGCTGTGCGGCGCCCGGACCGACCTCCCCGACAGGCACATGTGCTGTGTCTTCTGGCTGAACATCGCCGCCGCCCTCATTCAGATCCTCACAGCAATCGTGATGGTTGGCTGGATTATGAGTATATTCTGGGGGATGGACATGGTCATTCTCGCAAGTAAGTGCAGTGCGCTGGCCCTCCCTGCCCCGGCTTCGCCGTGCCCGCGCTGCCGGGTCGCAGCGAGAGCCCCCGTGAGCGCCGCGCTGCGCTGGAGCCCCCGAGCCGTGGGGCAGCCCCAGCAGGCCCTGCCAGGCGCGGGGGAGTCGAAGGCCGCGCGGTCGCTGCAGGGTGGCTAGGGCTGCAGGTACCCGGCTGCCCTGCGGCACGTCGGGGGAATCTCCCATCCCGCTGCTCGGGTTGGGAGCTCCGTTTCTCCTTTAGTAAATGGGAAGAGCAGGAAGGGGTGAAGCTTCCCCCGCAGCAGTGGCAGCCCGGGCGGTGATCGCTGCCCTCTGCATTGTGCCCCGGTGGGAGCAGTGCCTGTCTCCCCGTGAGCTCCGGCCAGGCCTTCCTGCGAGGTGGCTGCTCTGCCCAGGTGCATCCCAGCGGGAAGCCCTGGGCTCTCCTGCCTCCTCCGTCCTGCCCAGGATCCAGTCATCCACAGAGCGTTCCCGGCTACAACTTCATTCCTTTCAGTGCAGGACTTGACTTTCGTTAGACTAAGCAAGACCGTTCAGCTTGTCTGGATGTGCTCCCTAGAAGGAGATCCCCTGCCCCTTTGGAGGGGACTGAAACCATAGTTTGGGAGAGGAAGAGAGGAACCCCTCTTTAAACATCCACCATTTAGGCCACCCACCCAGTTCACTCTGTGTGATCTCAGCATTGCCAGTCTAAAATCCAAGCCCCATTAACTCCGTCTGCAAAAGACTTTCTCTACTGCAAAATGAAGCTGTGAGAAAAGTTGGAATTGTGCTCCTGCAGTCAGTTAATCTGAAAAAGCACCTTTTCAAGCAGCTAAAACTTAGTTCTGCTTCTGTAAGTTTCCTCCTCGTGTTTCAGCTAAAAACAAGATTATTGTATCCCTAGTGTGCTCTGAGATGCAGCAAAGTGATGTTCATGCCTTGGTTCCAGTAGTATCAATGACAAACAAATTTTTGCCATCTGAGCCTTGATTTCAGTGCACTTCCAAATTGCCGGCATTTCTCTGGCTCCAGCAGCTTCTTTCCCCTGCACGGTGCAGCAGAGGATAAGGGCGACGGGCTCCTCTCACCTCCCCGGCCAGGAGGGGCCCGTTGAGGTGCTGAGCCACCTCTGAGGACACCCCAGCTTCCAGGTGGGATTTGCCCCGGTGCGAGGAGCTCCAAGACCCTCCAGACCAACAGGAAAGCACATCCCAAAGAGAGGGCTTCTCTTGAGTAACGAGCCACGAGCTCCTGCCTTTTTCTCTGAAGGGCTTCAACTTGGCTTCGCTGCTTCCCCATCGCTGCTGGGGACATCGGTGGCTGCGAGCCAAGGCGGCAGAGAGGCGCTCAGGAAATTGCAGACACTCGCCTGCAGAATTAATGGGTGAAACTGGAGAAAGCAGCAGGAAAGCAGTGCGCATGTTTGGCTGCAAAACCTGCTGGCTGAAGCCTCTCCCCAGACGTGTGCTCGATCTGGGGCAGAGCGGAGGGCAAAGCCCAGCCCAGCGCGTGTGTCTGTCTGTCTGTCGTGCAGTTTGTCTGTGATGCTGTAACCGTGTGCTCACCCCTGTGCGTGTGCACACTGCTCCTGCGCCCAAAGGGCCCATTCCCACCAGGTTCTCAGTGATCCCCACTCTGGGCAATTCTGCACCTGCCGTTGGGCTCGGTTTGGGTGGGTGGCACTGAGACAGTGAGGTCCCTGCAATGTCACCCAGCCCCTCTGCCAAGCCCGGAGAGGAGCCGAGCAGCCAACATGCACTGCGTTAACCAGCTCCACGGAGCATGGCAAGGTGCAGCCTTTGGGAGCCTGCTGCTGCCTCTGCAGCCATGCAAATAGCTAATTTATAAGTTTGCTTACAGTGCAGGAAAAAGAATGGTTGGAAAAGGCAGCTTTTGGTTGATAGAGAGCAAATGAAAAACTCATATTTCAAACAAAAGACACCCCACAAGTGATCAATCGCTCCCAGCTGGATCAAACACCCTGCCAGGCCTGACACGAAACGTTTTGTTTTCATGTTTTGTTTTCACGTCTAGGAAGAATAACTGAGTCATTTAAAAATGCAACAACTTTTCAAGCACCAGAAATGAGAGCTTTCAGTCCGAGATGTTTTCTTTGCGCTTGCGCTTGCTTGCACACAAAATAAACCGAGTCTGTGCGAGGGGCAGAAACCCTCACTCGCCTCTGCCAAACGGGGAGCTGCATTTGGGTAGGCAAGCAAGGGATAGGAATGACCAAACCACGGCCTGTTCATGCCGTGCCATCGTGGTGGTGACGGGCGACGGGTGCAGGACGAGCGAGAGCCGTGGCCACCAGTACGAGGATGGCCAGGAAGGCACCCGCAGCCAGCACCCGGCTGCTCCTCCTTGGCACTGGGAGCCGGGCCCATGTCCCTGGCACAGGGCAGAGCCGTGTGCTGGAACACACACCTGTGTAGAGAGCTGGGGAGGCCTGGAGTGATTTCTCACTTCCTCGCGCTCCCCAGTGCCCAGCCGTTAAAAGGGGAGCTCCGCGGGAGCCTGTTTCCCTAGGAGCACTGGGAGGGCAACGTCACACTGCCTCTCTAATGAGGGCAAAAATAGGAAGAGTGGTGGGCCCATCAGCTATACTCCCATTCCTGGAACAAGTAATCAAACAAATGACTTGCGTGCGTTTAGGGAATATAAAGAAAGAAAATAACAGTCAACCTGCATTTATCAAAGACAAGCCCTGTCCAACTGGTCTAATTCCCCTCCAGAACAGAGAAATTAATTTTATAAATAGAGGCAACTCATTAGAGGCACATTTCAACTTTGAGCCTCTGACACCGTCTTGCAGAGCATTCCTGTAGGCTGGCGAGGGAGACAGCGCCTGGGTGAAAACTCATTTGGGAACTGTCTTCTGCATGCATTTTCCATAATTCATTCTCAAATGTAGAGGATGTCGAGAGATGTTTGGATGATGGACGAGAGAACAGCTGGAAGGACACAGGTACAGTGAGACAGCACTGGGGCCGAGACAGCATCCTGGCGAGTCACAGAAAGAGTCTGAAACAAATAAAATGCTGTGGCATCAGGATAGGCCCAAGATACTACGGAAGGAATAATCAGCTGCATAAATACAGGCTAGGGAACAACTTGTTTACCAGAGAAGGATCTGAGGACTACAATGAATCACAAGCTGAACATGAGTGTATGAGAGCATGTTGTTGTGGAGAGAGAAACACCATGCAGGGATGTTATAAGCAGGAGCAGAGCCTGTAAAATATAAACGACTCCTTTCAGCCCCCCTCCCAGCACTTGCAGGGCTGCCGCTTGATGCCTGTGTCCAGTCTCGGGACGTTATTTCATGCGGGCAACTTGGAGCGAGCCCAGCAGTTGCCTGCGAGACAGCAGGCGACGGGGAGGATCAATGGGCCGGTGTGTGGGGCAGAGGGCAGCAGTTCAGCCTCAGCAAGACAGACCTAAACAGCAGCGAGGCCGATCTGTGTGGAAACCAGGACCCGTTTTGTGTCCGTAAGGTCAAAGCGCTGGAGAGCTCGCCTGGCCGGAGGCGGCCTCTGTCCCTGGGGAGCTCGCAAGCAGGCGGACCCCCATCCACCAGGGAGGGACGAGGGAAGGAGAGACCGAGCTGGGGGCAGCCCTGCTTTACCGCCGGTGTCCTTCAGCAGGGCTCTCTCAGAAGGCAGCCTAGCTGAACGCCGCTTCCCCGTCACGCTAAATTGCCTTTGGCAGTTCAATTGCACAGGACGTTCTCGTGGCGTCTCAGCTAATTTAAATGAATTGCCAGCTGGCCCCGTTAGACACCGAGCAGAGAGTGTCCTTAAGCAGCCATATGGCTTTTGAAGCAGGCTTGGTTTTACCTGCGGCCTAAAGGCTGATGGTGGCGCGCAGCGCGTGTCCCGGTGCGGGCCCAGGCCGCGGCGCAGCGGAGCGAGCGCGGCGCGCTGGTAGCCGGCCAAGGCAAACTGGAAAAGGCGGCTTCCCGGGCAAGCTGCCCTCGGGAAAGGCATGTCCTGTCCCCAGCACACGCAGCACGCGGCTCTGCGAGCTAAAACGAGCCCCGCGCAGACGGAGCGCCGAGAAAGCGGCCTTTCAGAAACGCCCCAGCCGGCCAGAGCCTTGTCATAAAAAGCTTTATGCTCCCTCTTGACAGAAACAGCCCAGTAATCAATATAATAATGTCCCACGGAGGTGGCGCAGAGGACGGAATGCAGGGACTCTTTGCTCAGGAGCTGTTTTGCCTCTGGTGAGCGCAGCCAGGAAATCAGGAGCAGTGCTGGAAGGCAGCCCCGGCCCGGGAAGCTCCCGGCTTCGCGACAGCGAAGGCGCCAGCGCCGGCCCCCTCCGGCAGCCGGGACTTGCAGCCGTGGCTCCGCAGGGCGGCCTGGGAGATGCAGGAGAGACCTGCTCTTCCTTTTTTAGAACCAATAGAGCTGTTCTCTAATTACACCAAAGGAAAGTCAATGAAATAATTTTTCTGCAGTGGGATAAGGGTGTTAAAACATTCTGCAGTTTCCGGGGACTGCAGCCGGCCTGAGGCATGGAGTAGTTGTGCATTACCCTAGAGGTGCCAGCAGACCTGGCAGCAGGACTGGCAAGCAGTGGTCAGGCACTGAGTTCTCCCAGCGCTCAGTGTGTCCTGAGGTGCCATCCACTACCTTACTCGCTGTAATGTCCTGTTTGCTGCCCTCCTTTGGCACTTCCCCTTAAACAAGACCCGTGAAAGAGCCAGTCAGCAGGGAAAGTGCTTCTCAGCGTCTCTTGGGCTCCAGGGTGCTCGCGCAGGCTCTTTGGCTCAGCTCCCGAAAAGCAGATGAGGATTCCCCCGTCCTCTCCAAACAAGAGCCCTGAATGAAACCATCCACTTCAAATGTAAGCATTTAAAATAAATAAAGCGTTGTCAATGTTTAGCTCTGGCGTGAATGTTGAATCGTAGAGCAGATGTTCTCCGTTTACTCTGCAGCCTTGATTTATTCATTCTTTTCTGGTTCTTTATGTGTTTCGGATATATCGTCTACAGTTACATTTCTCCCTCTCTCTTTCTTCCATGTTCCTTTGCCTCCCTTTGTTCACCATCAAAGTCTCACAAGGTAAGTTTGTTTCTGTTTCTCCTAATCCTCCTCCTAACATCTCCAGCAGCTGGATGCCGGCCGGCTACGTGGCCAGGTCCCACGGAAAGCCGGCAGCCGGCTCCGGAGCTGGAGTTTGTTCGGCTTTTGTCACCCCTCTCCATCCAAGTCCGCCTGTGTACGTGTGTCTGTGTGTGTCTACACCTGTACCGTGGCCATCCCAACGAAGGCTGCCCCCAGGTTGTGCTGTGAGCAAAACCTTGCTCTGCAAAACCTTGCTTCACTCTACTGCTGTGCAGGCTTACTGACAGAAATGTGCTTCATTTCACAGTAGTTCTTCCTATATGAGAAATCCAATAACTATTTTCATATCTAACCTACCTCATAAAATAAACGTCTAAAGTATTTCTCTAAGTTCAGTGTAGAGCAGGTCATCTTTTGGCTTACCTGGGTCACATGGAGAGAAAACAGCTCAGCTACTGCAATTGGCCTCCAGCCAGTTTCAACACCAATGTGCAGGTCTGTGAAGGAATCTCTATTATATTTTAATTAAGGTATGGTCTCAAGAGCCAGCTGTGGCAAGCGCAACTTCGTCAGTTGATTTGAGCTGAGAACTCACAGCAGGCCCCAGCTCTCTCATCCACATTGATTTTTGCCCATTCTCTTTCCCCACGCAAGCTAAACTGATGAACCCATAAGCCCATAACCATTAGGCTTTTCCCACTAGTTCATCTTGCCTTCAGAACTGACTCATAGCTGGAACATAAATGTGTAAGAAATCATCGTATTTTCACCTAGAAAATGCTATTTGCAGGAGATGAGAGTCTCTCTGCTCAGCTGCCCAGTAGGAGAGCAGGGCAGCACAACCGGTGAGCGTGGCCAGTCCTGTCCACTGCTCCTCTGCATGCTGGCAGCAGATCCAGGTGGGATGTTGCATGGATTTGTGCAACACAGGGAAGGTCATTTGCCAGGATCACTTCTCAGTGCAGCAGAGAGTCCCTCTAAGATTGAGGTTGTGGCACTTGTTGGTGTTTTGGGCTCATCTTTCCTAAGAGACTCACAGGAGTCTTGCACAAGAGCTGAATGAGAAGAAATCTATTCATACTGGGGGGGAGATTTAAGTATTCTTCCGAGGTGCAGACCTGCAGTATTATTTGAAATTCAAAACATAAAGCTGACAGTCCTCACACATAATTCAAATAGAGGAGGAAAATAAAAGCCTGGATTTTTGAAACTTCTCTAGCTTAAAGAGCTTCACTCTTAGAGGCAGCGCAGGTAAGGACAGGTTGATGGGTGTTTATGGGGGGCGAGAAGAGGCAGGACACCCAGTCCCTCGCAGCCGGGGGCCAGGGGACACGGCTGCCTGTGGTGGCAGGGACAGCAGCATCCTGGGGGCCACCCCGGTCCAGGGCTGTCCGGGCGGCCGGCGCCGGCACTAACCTTCTTCCCTTGCCCTCCTCCTCACAGGCTACAAGGAGCAGGGGATCCCGCAGCAGCTGTAGCGGCCGGGACGAGCATGCTCCGAGACACGCGGCGAGACATTTCCCGGGGCACCTGGGGGCCACGGACCTTTTCATTACCCTTTTTTTTTCTTTTCTTTTTTTTTTTTTTTTTGTTTTGTTCTGTTCTGTTCTGACACCCTGCCGGTCCACGCGCCCGTGCAGCGGAGCGGAGGTGCAGAGCGGCCGACGGAGACTTGCGCTGACGCCACGCGGCGGCGGCGGCAACGAGGGGCGCGCGCCGCGGGCTGGCGCCGGCGGCCACGGAGGCGCCTCCGCCCGCAGGCTGCCTCCCTGCTCCCCGCCCCAGACGCAGCCCAAGACGTTGGGCCTCCTTTGGAGCCCGCCCTTAAAGGAAACCAGCTGCGAACATCAAATGCCAAGGAGCTATTAATAGACACGTGTACAGTATGTAAAAGCCAGCGAGCGGCACTTTCCTTTCCCCGGAGAGCCCCTTCCTGACTGCATCGCGGCAGCAGAGGGGCCCGCTGCAGCCCCCTCCGCCGTGCGCGTATTTATGATGCCCAGCGAAGCTCTGTCGTTGCAGATGTCTTGAGAAATTTGCTTGCTGTAACCCGCATTTTACTGCTCCCGCCACTCGGGCTGCTCCTGCTTGGAGCTGCTGGAGCCACCACCCGGCCAGGCCTCCCGGAACCCTTGGAGCGAAAGCCCGGCCTCCTCCATGCGTTGCGCACTCCGTGCTTCCCGTGTAAAGAGATACGGGTTGGGGGACTAAAACAAAGACAAGACCTCCCCGCAAGGACGAGCCTTGCTGGCAGCGCCGCCGTGGCTCGGACGCGGAGCCCGCCGGGCAGTGTGTGCTGGCCGCGCACCGGTGAGTCCGCGATGCCGTGGCCTGGTGCCCAGTGCCTGTTGCTGAGGCTCCACATGTCGGCCCTGCTCTGCCCCCGCGAGCCCTCCTGAGGGCACTTTTAATGCAGGCTGCGTCCCTCAGGTCCTGCATTACCTGCCCAGCCTATACACTGGCTTCCCTATGCACTCCTGGTGCCCAGGAGTGCGTCACTTCATCTGGATTTGGTCCATTCCAAAGTCCGGGTGAATGAAAACAGCCCAGCTGCCCACACAGCAGAACAGAGACACCAAGGTCACAGCAGACATCTCATCCCCAACCCCTCCTCAGAGCTAAGGGTAATCCACAGCCCTAGTTCTGCCCCCAGGAACTCGTGGTGGGACAGGCCCTGTCGGAACAGGCGGGTTGAGCCCCCAGGGACATCAGAGTGGCTGAAGAACCTCTGCTTTCTCCCCGCTCCCAGCGAGTGGGTGCAGGGCCAGGGCTGTGCAGCCTGGGAGGGGAGGAGTGGGCAGCCCTGCCTGCTAGCTCAGGCACTTCAGCTCATCTCGGCAGCCTACGTAAGGGCAAAAGGGACCTTATAGGATGCACACACCAAATAGGATGCACGTTTGTAACCTGGACAACTCACTGTATGTGTTTATACATCTGTTGAGGCCAGACTTCAGCTAGGCCGGTATAGTCTGCACAGATTCCCCCTATGCACATGCAGATATGACCTGACCTTTCAGTATTGCACATCCAACCCAACGTGCTCAACCAGATGCAGGCAGAAACGAACGAGCTCCTCTAACATCCATCCTCTGGTGTCCGTGGAGCCAAGTCCATAGCATGGTACAGAAAGGGGAGTTTTGCACTGTTAATTCTAGAGGCAAACTGATGAACAGACACCAGTTTCCAGACAGATACACACCAGACACAGGCAGTAGGAAAGGGAGGTTTCTTTGGAAGGCAGGTGCCCATCGGCGCTTCTTGCTCTCCCAGTGCCAGCAGGGCTTCAGAGAAAAGCCACACTTAATATCCTGACAAGACATGGAGCAGGACAGAGATGTGGCTACCTGGCTTTGCAGCAGAGAAGCACCCCAATCACCTCCCAGTTAACCAGTGGTATATTACACTAGAAGTGATGATACCCACCAGCCATCCGACACCTGCACTAAAGCCAGGGCACGAGCTCATCGTGCCCCGGCCCTTACCCCAAGGAATTCACACAGGGATGGTGCTCAGCAAACTCACATCTTTCTGGTCATTTCCACCAAGCAGGGGCAGCTGCCTGGTGAGCAGGGCAGCTTAGGAACAATTTCTTGTTTGGGGGCCTGTGAAGGTGATTTTAGGGCTTTTAGACACTTAGGTGCCAGGCATGGCAGGAAGGCACCGCTTTGAAAGGGCTGGATAGGCTGGTGCTGTCACAGGACATTAAATTGCCAAAGTCTCTGTCTCCTGAGGTGCCTGCTGTCAGACACTGGATCTTTGCAGCAGATGCCCCAGCCCCACTGGGGAGCTCTCCTGACACGACAGGGACCCAAAGCCCTTGAAAAGTCTCCTGGGAGCAAAAAAAAAGGCAGGGGATTTAGCACCTTGTCAGCATCACTAAGGTTTTGCTGGCTCATTTCAGCAGACATTTGGCATTACCTGTCTGTGCTCCAGCAAGGACAGGAAAATTGGGGTAGCCAGGGAGAGCGCCTTGGGAAATGCTGAACTCCGCAGGCTTGAGACTGCCGTTTAAATTACAGCAGTGTTGGCCACGTTTCCTGCATTAGCGACTCTGGCCTGAGCAGTGCTACACACGGTGCCAGAGAGGGGCATGATGTGTGATGTACTTTTATGTTTGGCTCTATAAGGATTCATCCTTGTGCTTCATTTTTGACCTTTCCCTCAACCCGGCGAGGGGGAAGCAGCAGCCAGCCTGCCGCTCTGCAGGTGCTGAAACCCTTTCGAGGGACGCATGGAACAGAGGGCCGTATTCCTGCCTGCCCCCGGGGTTTGCTTAATCTGTTTTAATTAGCAGCAGACAGATTCCTGCTCAGTGCTTTAGGACAGGAGCAGCTTTGTAGGATGGCTGGCTGGATGTAGGATGGCTAGCAGGGAGCAAGCAGAGCTGCACACCCCTCAAAGCCGCCCTGCTGCTGTAATCAGAGCAATAAAGCAGCATCAGGTCTGAGACTTGTGCACCACGGAGAGGAACCACAGAGCAGAACTGCATGCAAAAGGGCCAGTTTGGGGTCTCCACCAGTGAGGAATACCTTTTTGTGTTTGCTTTTTAGGGCCAAATGAATCCACCAGTGCTCTCACGCCTCCTCCTGAAGAGGGAGGCCGCCTCCGCCCGGCTATGGGCCTCCACAGCACCATCAACGAGCCTCATCCCATGGGAGAGATGGGGAATGCGGTCCCCAGCGCTCCCACCATGGTCCCCTCTCTCACTGGGCACCTCCCTCATTCACCATCTCGGTGCAGCAAACAACAAGAGACCACGGCTGTGCCCCCCATCCAGCCGTGCATAAATCCGGCTCCTGACCTGGGCTCATGTGCATGGCACCAGGCTATCACACTATCATTTTTCACTCTATAAATATAGATGTTTTAGGTGCAATTTTACAGCTACAAAGTGATAGTAGGCAGTGGAAAATAAATGCAATTGCTTTACCACCATCAGCCAGCAATAAAGTATGTTCAGGGGCGCTCTCCTCCTTGTGAGGACCAGGTCTCTCAAAAAGGGCTTGAATGAAGTAGTTTCTTGCTACTTGAACCTAGCCTGGCTGAAATGCTGATGTGCTATTTGTCAGAAAACAAAGCCAGGTAAGAACAAAACCAACTGCATTTAGGAAATTTGTTGCAAATCCAAAATAGTTTCATTCTGGGTCAGTTGAACCATTTCAGGGTGTGTAGCACATGTTAAACTATTTCCAAATCCGTTGGTGCTGCCAGGCCTGTATTTACCATGGAAAAGGTGCTCCAGGAGACAGCCCCTTCCCTCCCTTTGCCCCTCTGGCCCCGCTCGCTGTGGTGGTCGAGCACGTCACCTCCTAGATGTTCCAGGGTGAGGTACCATGAGTGCACACGCAGCCCCACGCACACACGCGAGCCAGCACACCCGCTCACCCCACGTGCTTTTGGGTAGTCCAGCTAATTATTTTCCAAACTGGAACTCAGCATTTCCATCCCTCCCCCTGCACATGCTACCCACAGGAGCACCCTGCCAGCGGGGAGAGGATCCCAGCCACCGCTGGAGCCCGGTTGTCCCGGGTTTGGCTCTGCTGGTGCCGTGGGATCCTCCATCCCGGTGAGCGGGGTCTCGGTGTCCGCCTGCTGCCTCCTCCCTGCGTGGGAGCGGAGCCGCTTGCTCCGCAGCGCACGGCCTCCGCTGTGGAGGGCTATTTGTAGGCCTGTTTATATCGCGAGTACTTGGTTGTGACTTGCTGTGTTTTGATACTGTGGAATTTCTCCCTCCTTTTCTTTTTTTAAGTTGAATATATTCTCTTGCTGTACATGTGGAGCGAAACCCGGTCTCTCTTTCTGCAGCAGCCTCGAGGAGCCCAGGGGGCTGCAAGGAGCCTCCCCTCCCTGCCCACCCTCGGGGCTCTGCAGAGGGCAGGCAGAGCCTGCGTGCGAGCACCCAAGGAGCTCCAGCCTCACAAGGAGCCAGCGGGGAGTTTTGCTCCCTGAGGTGCCACCTCACTGCACCCACACAGCAGCAACGGGGCAGGGGAGGCCACCCCCCCATCGCCCACACACAGGGGTTCTCCTCCAGGAGTTACCTGTTGAGCCCCATCCAACACCCCTCCACAAGAGCATGGAGGGAGGGGACCCCATCCCTAACCACACATCGGCACAAAACTGGCTTCAGCCGCCCCTTGCCGGAGCCTCGGCCTGCTGAGAGGCCAGCAGCCTCCTGTGCGGCTCCAAGGATCCAGAGAAGGGGGTTCTCCCACCAGCAGTGCTTGGCTGTGCAGACAAAACTCTGAGTGCCTCCCCTGTGCATGATACCACAAGAGAAGCCCCTTCCATGTCCTGCGTGTCCATGGGTGGGAACTAAATTGAAGCAGCCAGAGCACAAAACACACACACAGTAAGCACTGATACTGCATACCAAGGTCAAAAGCAACCTTGGACTGAGACATCAGTCAGTACCTTAAACCCGTCATCATTTTAGTTCAGCAGGTCGATGTTGCAGACCCAAAAAAACAACAACAAAACAACCCACAATACACACGCTCCTTCTCCCAGAGCGAGATCTGCAAGGGAAGCAGGACGCTCCCCCAGAGCATTAGTGCCAGCAGGGACTTGTTGGGCGGGAAGGGCACTGCCGGCAGCCCCGATCTACCCCTCGCGGGCCGGGCACGGGCAGCAGGGCCTCACTCGGGCTCTCTGGGCACGGGTGCTGCTCCTCCTCACAGAGCCGGCTCGGGCAGCACGAGGACCCTGCAGCTTCTCCCACCCCAGGGTCGTGTTCTCCATGAGGGAATCCAGCCGGACACTGGCAGCAGGCCATATCCCCATCACCCACAGGGACTCACACACAGCAAGGACCATTGCTCGTGGAGGTAGTGGGAGCCGAGCGCCCAGCACGAGCAGAATTGAACACGGCCCCCGCAGGGGTGAGTTGTGGGCTGCCGAGGTCTGGTAGCAGACACGGCCCCAGGGTGCCGGGCACACACACACACACACACGCACGTGCTAAACGAGGGGCTGCGGGAGCGCTGGGGCCCGAGCTCAGCGGGGCAGCGCGGGCAGAGCCGCTGCGTGCGGCCAGCGCAGCCCCGGCCACGGGGACACTCAGCTCCAGCCACCGCGGTGGCGCTCGCCCTCCAAAGAGGAGCAGCTCTCACTCAGTGACACTTACTGAGCACGGCCTGGCTTGACGGTGCTGTGGATTCCCCCCACTGCAGTTACACACACAAGTGATCTAGCTCTTTTTTCCAGACATTATTCCAGACATCACTATTTCAAGTTACCAGATGCAGCCGGGTACTTCCAGCCAGCTCTTACGGCCACCCTCCAACTTGCCCACGTTTCCAAGCCTTGTAGGGGACACCCGGCTGTGGACATGTGCCACCTCCAACAAGTGGCACACTTCTTGTCCAAGAGACACCTTGCTCAGTGACCCCTGCTCCTGCCTGCAGCGGGGCAAGGCCAGGACATCCTGGTTCCTTCCTCCAGGACTTGAGGGCACCCAAAGCACCTAGGGACACCCCAAACCACTGCTGGCCAGCACCACTTCATACCCTGCGGTGTCATAGACCCAGGGCACAGCCTGGCTTGCGTGCTGGCCAGCAAAGGCCAAGTCGCTGCGCTCGCCCAGCCCCTGTGAACGTCACGGGCAGATTTATTAATAGTTCTGTGGGGGAAAGAGAAACCCGTGGGAATGGAGGGAGCCCAAATTCCCTGGCGGCCCTCGGAGTGCAGCCCGGGGGCCTGGCCTGCTGCCCAGCACAACCCAGCATGGGGCTCCTGGCCCCAGCACAGAGCCCGGGCACTGGCACAGGGCAGCTCACGGGGCAGCGGAGCCGGGGCACCCAGATGCTCGTGCTGCCAAGGCAGGCAAGGGACTCCTTCCCCCTCACCCTTGCCCCGTTTTTTCACTGGCATAAACAAAGTCTGAATATAGCGCTTGCAAGAGATACTGTGCTGGCAGTGCTCTAGTGAGAAGTATTTCTAAGTCAGGATGGCTGCAGATTCGTTACAGAGGAGGAGAGGCCGCAGCCAGCAGCACCTCCCTCCGGCTCGCTTGGGCAGGGCCCCTTCCTCCTCCCGTGCTCCCGAATCTGAGCCCGAGCCCCCCTTTGCAATAGGAGCAGCTGCTTTGTGGGCATTCCCGCAGGAAAGGGACCACAAATCCCCAACGCCCTACCAGCAAAACCAGCACAGAAGGCATCGGGGGATGCACATTCCAACAGATAAGATGGGCACTGGAAGCTGAAGCACCTGCCCTCAGTTTCCCAGCTCTGCCCCCACTCACCATCCAGAACAAGTCGCTTGGTGCCTGCCTTTCCCCCAGCTGCTCTGCCCAGACCCTGCGGGCAGCACAGGTCGGGCGCTGGGGAAGGTGCGTGCGGAGCAGAGCAGGTTGGAGCAGGGAGCTGCGGGGCTGTGCAGGCCGGGAGCCGCCGCAGCAGCCCCGAGCCCCAGTGCAGTGTGTGTCACCGCTCAGCCCGTGCCGGGCAGCCACCTGTGAGGCGCCAGCGCGTTGGGGACAGCCCGGTGCCCTCTCCGCTCGCCCTGACACACAGCTCTGCTCCGCTCCCTGGCTGCTCCGGGCAAGCGCAGCTTCCCGGTGCCAAGGCTGCCGGCAGCCTTGGGCAGCGGGAAAGGACCACAGAGCTCTGGAGCTGCCTGGCATTGCCCCGTGGCATTGCCCCGTGGCATCACAACAGATTCCTAAGGGGAGGCATCCAAGGAAAAAGCCTGCCAGTGAGAGACATGAGGCACCTGGCAGAAGGTTAAACCCCAAATACCTCCTCCCTTGCGCAAGGGCATTTCCCATGCCAGTGAGGGCCCCTTGCGCCTCAGGGCCGGCAGCTGGCACCTTCCTGGGGCCAGGGACCTCTCCCGGGACACAGGTGCTCCCAGCTCCGGAGGGAGGCAGCCAGCCTCACAGTCACTCGCACTGCACCAGGACGTTCCCGCTGCAGGCGATGCAGAGCCAGGCGAGCATTGCCACCTTCTGGGCTGCAACATCAACACCCCGCAGGCCCGGGAAGCGCTCTGATCCCAGCAAGCACAGGGCTGGGAGCCCAGCCGTGCTGCAGAGAGGGCAAAACCACCTCCTCACCCCTTGTTGCATTAGAGAGGAGCAATGTAAACCCCACACAGCAAGCAGGGCTGCAATAAAGAGACCAGGGAGGGGAGCTGAAGTTCAGGGGTGTCTTAAGCTGCCACGGAAAAAATACACCTCAAGCACAGCTCCTCCTGGAGGCAAGTCACCAACATTAGCACTAGCTCTCTCTATGGCAATGGACAGGTCCTACACAAGAGCAGCTGGACTCCTGCACATGCTCTTTCCAACCAGGCAGGAGCCAAACACACCTGCAAATCCCCCAAATCCCACCAAAATCCCCCTCCCACACACAGGGCCAGGTACGTACACAGCACAGGAGAGAAGGCCCAAGTGTCCCCCAGGCCCAGCAGCAAAGCCCTACAGTTACCCAACAACCCCCTAACTACCCCTTCAGCACTTCTCCCCAAAAAAATTTAGAGCTCAGAGGTGCATTTTTAAAGGAATCAGCTAATTAGCTACTTAAGGAGGTAATTAGCTGTCCTGGCACCACATGGGCAGGGTGGCTTTGCCCCAAGTGGGGATGTTTGGGAGGCAGTCTGACCACCTGGGCAGCACCATGTGAAGCTCTCCTGTGTGGGCGCAGGGTGCTGGGTTGCTCCTGGGCTCTGAGCTCTTTAGGTTTCTTCAGGGCAGCCCCTGGACAGGCTCGCGCTCCTCTGCGCTTGTAACCACCACCAAGGGGGACTGAAGGTGTCTCTGGGCTCTACAGCCTGACATCCCCCTCGGGGGAAAACCCATCAGGATTTTTTCCTCATGGCCCTTGATCCCGTTTACCACTCAGTGAGGAGAAACACCATCTTCTCCTAGAAAACCTGCTTTGACAGCAGGCTGCTTTTTAATGCCAGGATGGACACTGAGAGACAGAGATGGAGAAGCGGAGCCAGGCCGCTCGCTCCCATCGGGGCTGCCCCTCCAGCCACCCGGACGGCCCCGGCTTTGCACAAATCCAGTCCCCTTTTGCCCAGGATCCCTCCCAGGGCTGTGTGAGGGTCCTGTTCTGCTCTCGGTTTTCCCTGGTGTTGTTGCAGGGCAGAGCAGATGCAGGCCCCACAGCCGCCCCCAGCAGCTCCTGCACGGAGGGTTTGCAGCCCACAACGGTTCCCATATGTCTTTATTTGGAAAGTTACAGGGGTTTTACAGGCACTGTGCGTTGGTGTTTCGGAACAGCTCGCGTTTTTCTCCATGTTACCCAATGGCCAGAAGGGGAGCTAGGAGCAGGGGAAATACCTCACGGCAAGCGCTCCGGCCTCCAGGAAGGCATGAGACATCTGGGAGAAACAACCCGCTTCTTGCGAAGCCACAAAGCAAGGGAGCTGGTTTATAAACAGGCTTAAAAAATAATATACAAGAGCAACTCAAAGCTAACGTACAGCGATAACTGGTTCGTATCTATGCATATCTGTTTAAGCCCTGTCTCCAAAGCTGGAGAAGGGGTGCTTTAAAAACTAAAAACACTTAAAAAAAAAAAAAAAAGAGGGATTCCATGCATTAAGTTTTAGTGTTTTGTGCAATTAAATTGGGAGGAAAATAAATATAACTTAAAAAAACCCAAGCTTTTCCATGACACTAATGTGACAGAGGAACGTCTATAAGGCACTTCCCCCTGGGCGGCTCTAGGGAGCCTGGCGGGGAGCTGAAACGGTGCTGGCGCCGACAGCGGCGTCGCAGGAGCGAGAGACGCTGGCCGCTCAGATAGGGACTCAAAGCAAAACCACAGCGCGGGAGGTTTTAATCCTGGGCAAGGAGGCTGGGGCACAGCCATGGAAGAGCCGGTGGCCGGAGCCTTCTCCTGCATCGGTGCCAGCAGACGACCTCCCTCGTGGAGGGATCCGCGGCCCCCTGATGGCAGCCGAGGCCCGCCGGGGGACGGGGCTGCGATGGCCGCTCTGGGGAGCGAGGGGGGAGCCCTGCCAGGGCCATGGGGAGCGAGCCCCAGAGCGAGGCGCCTCCACAGCGCCCCATGGACGCATGTCCGCGCTCGCCCTCACGAGGGCCGGGGCCTCACGTGGCCCCTGGACATGCTCCGGGCGGTTAAAAATGGCCCGGGCCCGCGCGGGGCGCTGGCTGCTTCCACATGCCCGGCCTCCGCGGCCGCCCGCGCCTCCACCGGCCCGCGTGGCTGCCTTGGATCTGCCGGCCGCCCCTCAAAACCCACCCTGCTCCCCCCAGCTCTGCCCAGGGGCTGGGGTCCCCGTGCGGGCCAGGGGTCCCTGTGTGTCACCAGCCACCTCCACAGCACTCGTGGGTCGCCTTGGGCAGGGGCAGCAAGCCCAGCACCCGCCTGTGCAGGGGCTCCTAGGGACTTGGTCCGGCTGCTTTCTGAGGGAGAAGGGCGTTGAAGGAGACAACCGAAGGGCTCCTGCCCCGCCGGCCCTGCCTGGGCCACCAGATGAGGCAGCGTGGCCCTCCGAAACGTGGCTGAACGAGAGACAAAACTGCGATAGGAGAGGCGGGTGCTCACACAAGCAGGCCCTCCGGCGCCGCTCGCAGCGGCTCTGTGGCGCCCAGGGTTCAAGTTCAGCTTTTGTTCTGGCGGGTTAGCTGTGTATTTACAAAAATAAAGGGGAAAAAAAGGAAAAAAGGAATAACCCTAAAAAAATACAACAAAAACACCTTAAATAGGGAGAGTATAGCTTTAAAATGGGGCGGGCAAGGGCTGGAAAGTGTCTTGTAGTGCAGTTCAGAAGAGTCAGTTGAGGGGCAGGGTTCGGGGTAGTGGCAGAGTCGGCCGGCTTTAATGCAAGTCTTCGCTCTGGGACAGCTCCGCAAGGATCTGGATGAGGTTGTCGAGCCCCCAGAGGTAGCCATCCTCTCTGTTCCCCTCTACCCAGGGCACGTTGTGCTGGAGAACTTGTCCCTCGGGAAGTGGTGTGGTTTTCCCAAAATCGATCATCCAGACTTTGGCCTGCTCCTTTTTGTCATGGATGAAGAGGAGGGAGCTCCCAATTACCTGCAGGGAGAGGAGACCCATTAGTCCTGTTTCTCTTTTCCATCCAGTGCACCCATGCCTTCCTCAGCCAGCCTCAGGTTTCTCAAATGCCTTATCTACAGCTGCATTTGCAATAGGTTATGCCAAGATTTTGCATGAGCAAAACTAAGATTTGTGCTTGCCAGCTGTGTTTGCACATGTAAATCAGGCTTTTAAAACACCTCATTTACTCACACAAATCCCAGCTTTTGGCATAAGAAAAGGTGGGTAAAAATGTAAGCATGAAAGAGATGTAGTTTCAGAGACCAAGTTTTGAGCTCCTTAGGGAGGGAAAGAGATGAACTGTCTCTGCCTTCAGATTAAGGTTTTTCCACAGCTCGATTCCTCATGAATGATTGGTGCAATATACACTCAGCAATCTTGCAGGCATCACCCCAGGAAGCAGCTATGCTCTAAGCAAGTTACATGCAAAGCTTGGTCTTGAAACACCTTTCGTTTGCACTCCGATGCCACCTGGCTTTCACAAGCTCTGAGAACACGTGCTACAGAGACAGACACCGGAGTTTTCTTTTCCACGAGTTATCTGCTGCTTCTCCTTTGAAGAGCTCTTTCGCTCTGCTTGGCCTCTGGGAAAGCCCTGTGGCAGATTATGGCCTGTGAAAGTGCCCAGGAAGCCAAGGGGTGCTTGGGTTGGGTCTGAAAGGCAAAGCAGGCTTGAGCTTTCCTTCCTCTCACAGTATCACCGTGTCCTGCCTGGCTCTCCTTGTGGAGCGTCCTCACCAAACTGGCCAAGGAGAGCTCAGAAAAACCTGGGAGCTGGTTCCTCTCTTCATTGCTTCTTACCTTGGTGCCTCGTGCTGTTACTGCTGGTGCAAGGTGAGGCGCATCGTCGTCTCTCACTTCACAACAACTGGGTAAAAATCCACATTTTTGAGGACTTTCCCCCATCATGCACTGGGAGAATATGCAAGGTCCAGAGATTCATAGAAGTCCCCAGAAACGCTTATTTTTATTTCTTCTCTTCTAAGCTCTTGTATTTCCCTCTTGGCCAGAAGAGGACATTCAACTTCAATGAAGAGACTTCTGCTGTTGTTCTTCACTCTTCTGTCTTTGATAGGTGAAATCTCTCACAGTGCCCTGGAGGAGTCCCAGGTGAGTGCAGGTGCTTCTGCATAAATTCTAGGTTTCATCTCAAAGTGGAATAAAAAGTTGAAATTTCTTCTTTTCATTTATTCATTTATTTTAAAAGAAATGGAAATCCCTTTCAAAAGGGATCTGAAAAGGTGTTGTGTTTCTGTGTTTTCAAATGAAACGCTGCCACGTCATTTCATGGCATGTTTTGTTTCCACTGTGACCTGAAACATTTGGTGTCCACATTTACCTGCATCTTCCAGTTGGTTTATGGTCCCACAGCTCTCAAGGTGGCTCCCACAGCACCGTCAGAGGGAGAGTGATGCCTCTGAGGAGGCAAAGCTGCCTCTCCTGCTCCCTTCGGGCCAAACATTCCTATGATGCTCTTCTTCCCACAGGACAATGCATGCCAAGGAAATGCAGTCTCATATTTGATTAAGTAAATGTGATATTAAATTCAAAACGATCTCATAGACACTTCATCAATACTAAATCAACAAAATTATTTCATTAAATAATGGAGTGCCACGATTCATCTTGAAATGGCCAGAAAGGGTGCATTTCCTCTTCATTTTCCCATTCAAACTGAAATTTCATTGTAGAAAATCTTGTTTTCTTCAACTTTAGTTTCTAAGGAAAAGTTGTTCCAAAGGAAGAGTCTTGCTTGTGTTGCCCAGCAAGCTCTAGGCAGGCACTTTGAGGATGATCAGCAGCTTATAGCTAACCTGAATCCTTGTTTGAGTGCGCTGAGCAACCAGCAGCCAAATGATACCGGACATTTGCATTCAGACAGGAATTTCTCTCAAGGAGCCCCTTATGCAATGAGCATTTTCCCCAATCATTTACAACCCTAAACAGCTCGTGTAATTCCTACATCCCTTTCAATCCATATAAACGTTAGTTTTCATTAGATTTGAGCCCGTGTCAGATGCACAAACATTACACCATTCATCAGCCATACTTCCCCGTAAATACTGGATAAACAGGATTATGAAAATACAGATATAAGAATAAATTGAAGTTGTAGAAATTTATGTCCGCTGTCTTCAACCCCTCCTCTCTCCATGGATAAACTGAGATTAAACCATTCACATTTACAGACAGATCTGTCTAAACACCATGGCAGGAAGGAAATGTGAGTATTACCTCATGGCACTTAAAGAATGGGGATGTCTCCAGGGTAGCCCGGATACCCTTCAACCGGTTAAGGTAACTGTTCTGGAATTGCAAAGAAAAACAAGCTGTCAGTGCCGAGAGAAGCCTATGCAAGAAAAGCTCTGCACAGAGTAAACAAGAAAATCCTCTCTCCCCATATCCTGTCTTTGATAATGTGTTTGTGTGGAGAGATGCTGGGGACGAGTGCTCCACGGCCACCCCGGCAGGCCCTGTGCCATGGGTGGCCTCCCAGCCTCCTTCTAGCAGCACGTCCTGCCTCTTTGGGAACCCGCTCCTCTGTCCTCCACAGCATCCCGGGAGCTCCTGGGGCTTTCTGTTTGCCATTTCTCAGGCTATTGCAGAAGAGAGGAGGGCCCCGCGGGGCCGGGAGCCGTCGGGGGCGAGGCAGCCCCCGCCACCGGCCCAGCTCACCAGCACGTTGCGGTTTCCCTTGGTGAACTCTCGGAAGGCCTCGGTCACTTGCTCCTTTGTCCGCGTCTTCTTGAAGTCCCGGTTCACGGTGCCGTCCTCTTTCTGAAGGAGGAGGAGAGCGCTGTGAGCGAGGCTTGAGCCCCAGGAGATGGGGCCCTTTCTGCACCAAGCCAGCCCTTGGGCCAGGCCTCTTTCCCCAGGACAGGGCACAGGCAGAGAGCCAGCTCGGCCCAGCCTTGCCCTTTCCCCAAGCCATCAGAAAAGTGTCCCAGGGTTTGGTGGGGAAGCGGTGCCGCCGCGGGCGCTGAGCAGCCTCACCTTTATCCCCTCGATCCGGAAGCCCAGCGTGGCCGTGGAGCTAATGGTCTCCCGCCACTGCATGTAGCGGGGCTTGGTCACTGCCCGCAGCACGTTCTCCTCCTCGGTCGGGGCCTCGGGGTCCACCTCGATCATCTTCTGGTACATGTCCTTCCGCAGGCTCGGCTTCTTCCTGGCCTTTATCAGCTCCTCCTCCAAGTAGGTCCTGCAAAGGACAAGGTGCTGTTACAGTTGCAGGGGCTCCTATTGCTTCTGTGCCTGGACACAGCGCAGGGCTTCGCTCCAGAGTGTAGAAAATGGTCACACAGTAAATGCTGCCTCTGGCAGCGATCATCACGCACTCAGTAACAACTCCTGCAGCTCCCAAGCCTGCCCCAGGTCAGTCCTATGGGTGCCCAGCTCCTCTCCAAACACCTGCAGGAGCAGTGTCCCAGCACCACGAGGGACAAGACACCCATCTGCCACCTCCTTCCCCCCAAATCTGAACGGCTCTTTGCTTCCTGCTAGCCATGTCCAGCTCTGCAGGAGCTGTTCCTGGGGGACCCTGTCTCGAATCTGAATGTGTGGTTACCCCCACAGCTCACACAACATGCAGGGGTTGGGGTTCATCTATCTCCTCTGCAAGGCAAGCAGGTGTCTTTGCTCGAAGGCATGTGATGGCAAAGCAGAGAGCCCCAGGGCACGGTCCTCTCTTAGAAACAACACTGGCAGAAGTGATGGAGGGCTGGAGCTGAGCTCAACGAAGCCATGATTTTGGGGCAGGCAGAATAAAACGGGGTGCTCAGAAGTGCTGTATGTGCTGCTTGGAAGGCTCGGTTTCCTCCTGAGGAGGACAGGCAGCCTGTGCCTGCAGCTCAGTTCCCTCCAGGCTTAACCATCACCATGTCCTGCCTGGCAGAGCTTCCTTTGGGAGTGCCCCATGCCAAGGCCAGGTCAGGAGGCGAAAGAACAGACCTGCATCCCCCGGCAGGCAGCAGCTGGCTAAGAGGATGGGGCTGATGTTTGCTCAGATGCTATTGGCTTCAGAGAGTCCTACCTGGGAAATACGCCTGCTTTGGGTATCAGATTTTGAAGTAAAACACTGCCCCAAAAGCCACTAACCTGACCCCCATTTTGCAGTCCATAACGCAGGGGGAGTCAAACTCAGCCAGCAAATCCTCCATCTGGTTGTACCGCTCGCCGTCCTTCACGACGTCCCCGTGGTAGGCAGGGACGTAGGGCTTCAGGACGTCGTTCATGAGGCGGTCCAGGCAGCGCTGCTCCGACTCGCAGTGCTTCTTCAGGATCCTGCCGTTGGCAGCGGCCTTGAAGCTACCTGGAGGCGACAAGGGGCAGCAGGGCCCTCGCTCGGGGTGTGCAGTGACACGGTGCCTTCCCCAGTGAGGAGGGACAGGCCACCACCACGGCAGGTCACACCTGCATCCAAAGCAGTCCCCGCTGATGGGGCCTTGCCTGGTGTCACAGGCTGTGCTGCTGGATCCCCTGCAGGATCTGCAGGGGTTTTTGGCCAGCGGTGGCACGCCGCAAACAAGGACACAGGCTGTAACCAGCACAGCCTAAGGTAACAGAGGGGCTCTCCACGGCTCTGCCCCATGGCAGCTCTTGTGCCCACGGGCGAGCTGCAAGCGGGCTGGGGTGTCCCCTCCACCTCTCGCTGCCCCGTACCTGCATGTCCTGCCAGCTGGATCCAGGGGTACTTCTTCTTGAAGGACATCACAAATGGGGACCAGTGCACCATATTCTTGATCTTCCGCCATGATTTGCTCTAAGGAAAAAGGCGAATGCGATGCATTAAGCTCTTTCTCTCCACAGAGTGACTCGAGGGAACACGGGGTGTTTTGGACAGGGGCAGAGGCGCCAGAGCCAGCGCAAGGGTGGGAGGCAAACAGAGACTCTGCTCTTTTCCCAGCGCCCCGTGCCAAGCTGCAGGTGCTGGCGCTTCGCTGCGAGCGCAGCGATCGCGGGCGGCTCTGCGGGGCGGCCGCGGTCGCGGGACACCCGGGGCGGCCGCTGCGAGGGACAGGCCCCGCTGCCGGGCGCCGCCGCGGGGCCCTCGGGGCGCTAGCCCGCTCGCACCAGGCGCTAGCCCGCTCCTCCACACGACCGCCGGGGCCGGCGCTTCCCACCATGAGGCGCCGGAGCCATCCCGGCATCGCGGCGCCCCCGCGGGCTCGCCCGGCCTGCCAGCTTTGGCAGCGGGGAGGTGGGAGGCAGCTCCCCACCTGACATGAGGATGGATGTTTTTATTTCCAAGGCGAGTGCCAGGACTTGTGCTCTTTAGCTGCTCTTTGTTCTCCTTTTGGCAGCGCGCAGCGGCCCAGGCGGGGGGGTTCCCCTCCTTTTGTTTTTAAAATAGTAACATCGAGTTCTGACTGATCTCATTAAAAAGGGGGGAAGAGAAAGCCTCGGAGGCGGCTTGGCCTCCGGACCCACCACGTCCCAGCGCAGGGCAGGGAGCCTCCCCGGCGCGGAGCGGCCCCGCTCGTCGCGGAGCAGCGCGGCCAGGCCCGGGCAGCGCGAGCTCCAGCCTGGCGCTCATTCCGCCTGCTCCGAGCCCGCGGCCCCGTGGACATCGGGGCGCAGGCTGCGCTCGCTGGGGTGCCAGCCCAGGCGCGCGCCGAGGGCAGCGCTCTGGATCCCGGCATCCCGAGCGCGCCGGCTCCCGGGCTCGTCCTCGCGCCTCACGCGCCTGCAGCTTCTCTCTGTGAGCCGTGTGTAGCAGGGAGCAGCTCTAGGGCCGGCGCCGCCCGCTGTGCCCTGCACCGCTCCATGGGGCAGCGGTGCTGCTGCTGCTGGCAGTAAAGAAACACCCAGCCCGGCCTGGGAAGGGCTATAGGGCAGCACCCCCGAGCTATTCCAACCTGAGCGCGGAAACAGGGCTCCGGCTGCTCGGATGCGGGGCAGTTCCTGGGAGCAGCGCAGGCCGAGCCGCATCCAGCAGGGCGCAGAGCCCGCGCGGCCGCGGCTACCAGCGCCAAGGGGGGGGCCGCGCGCGCTGCCCCCTTGTCAGAGCCGCTTGCCCGCTTCCCGGGGCTCGGCTCGGCACGCGGTGCCCAAGCAGCGCGGGGACGGGGCCAGGGGAGCCAAGGCCTCAGCCACGAGTCACCGGCAGAGGAGGGCTGGGAAAACAGCTTTATCTGCTGCGTGTTTAGTTTTACTTATCAGAAGCTGAAAGCAAACTCTGGGCTTTCCCCATCTGTCAACAGAGCTTCGTATGGAAAGAACAACACGCGGGGACTCGGTGCCAACCCAGAAGGTCAGAGGATCTGTTATGTGTAATTAGATTACACAAAAAATGTGGCTGATGAGCCCAGCGATCGCTGTGCGCTTTCCCTATAGCAGAGGGCTTTCCTTTGTGTCTGCTTTAGGGAGACGGGCCTCTCCGAGACCGCCTGTCCCCTCCCGTTCCCACCGTGGGCTTGGGTGGAATTTTACTGGTGTTATTCCCTGGGCTCGGAGCTTTTCCCTTTCCATGCGTGCAGCCAGAGAGATATGTGGTAACTGATCTAATTTGCTGAAATTGCGGTTTCCTATGGTTTTACAGGACCAAATGTTCCTGGAAATAGCTAGAGCTGGACTCGCACCTCAGTATTATTTTATTAAGCGGTGCACAGACCCTGCAGCTGGGCCAGGGAAGGGCGAGAGCAGCTTCAGAGAACCCCAGAAGATGCTGACGTAGCCGCGGGTCAGGAGGGACAGAGGAAAATGGAGAGGAGACGGTGGCGAGAGCCATCCCGAAGCGTCACCCGCTCCATCGTTTCCGCCGCTTCCACAACTGCTCATTCCCGGAGTCCCGGGGCTTTCTGTTGGTCTGGGGTTTTCTTTTGAGGGCTGACTTTGCCCGGGCAGCCGGAGCGCGGCTTGCGCGCGGGGTTCGTGTTGTGCCAGCCCGCCCGGGGCCCCGTGCGCGTAGCCAAGGGAGAAGAGGCCGCTCGGGTTTCCGTGCCCAAAGGATGAATGTGTTTTCCCCTGGTCTTCAGCGAGCGGCCTGCGTTGCCTGAGTGACAATTGTTCCCTCCTTCGGAGCATCCCGGGTTTTGCAGCGCCCCTTGTCCCTGCCAAGGGATTTGCTTCCATGCTGCACAAGTATGAGGGGGCTTTTTGAGGAGATCACTTCTTCCAGTTAGGATTTCTGCTGCTTTCCAAGGGCTCTGTCCCATTGAGGGACTTCACGCTGTACCCTACGTACGTGCACTGTGCCTACGCCCTATCCTGTGGAATTTCAGCCAGCCAGGATTTTGCATCCCATGGGAGAGAGGCCGCTCCGTTTGGCTCAGGCAGGAACACCCTTTTCTCCAGTGGGACCAGGGCACAGTCCCGCCAAGACCAAGGATCCGGGGTAGGGGGTCACAGGGACAAAGTTCCTGCCTGCCCCGCGGTCTGCAAGGGAGCAGCGCGCGTGACACAGGAGCGCGGATAAAAAATGCGTGGAAGCCAGGAACATCTGCTTGGCTCATCGAAAACAATACCCCGGCGTGCTGGGAACAACAGGGGCTCGTCGCAGCCTCCCTCTTCCTGCTGCCCATGCAGGAGAAGGAGGCGCGGGGCCGGCGGCGCTGCGGGGAGGGCTGCGCGGCGGCCGCCCTGCGCGCTCACAATAGAAGGAAACGCGGCGGCTGTGGGAGCGCGCAGGGACATTGGCAACGTCCCCCCTCGCGGGGCCGTGCCCCGGACACAGAAGGGACAGAAAGGACAGGCACAGCCTCTCCCCCATTTGGCAGGGAGGGAAGAAGCCCCAAACGCCTCGGCGGGAGCAAAGGCAAAGGCAGAGCTCAGAAGAAACCAAAGCTCAGCCCTCGGTCTGCGCAGAGCGTTTCTTCCTGATGAGGGGTGTTTACTGCAGCAGCTGAAAGCTTCCTAAGTCGCCTCGGTCGTGACTGACTTTCCAGTAAAGCTGGTTGAGTTATTAATTGCAAGCGTTGGAGAAGTTGAGCCTGCTTTCCTGAGCAGGAACCGATCCAGATCTCTGGAAATGCATTTGTTACTCATTAAGTACATACAAATTAGTTTTGTTAAGCAATTTTCATCTTAGAGAGTGTAAGGGAATGGTTCAGAAATGGCTATTCGCTTTTGGTGCGTCTTCCTCCGTAAGCAGATAGCACTGAAGTACAGGATATATAGGGAAGCTCTTGCTGGTAGGTAGGAGGGGCCTGAGTGCCCATATTCCTGAGAGGAGCCTCGAGGACCCATCAGTGCAACGTGCCTGTGAGCAAGGGCAGAAACCAACCAGAAACTGGGGTTGGTGCTTGGTGTCTCTCCGAGCTCAGGACTCCTCCTGGCTCGCTGGCTTCAGACGCAGCCTGGAGCTGAGCGGGACACGCTGCAGACGGAGGCTGTCCCGGGGCTGGACGTTGGTGCTGAAGCTGTGTGGGGGTCAGCACCTCTCGGTGCTACCTGTGGGGGAAGGACCCTCCAGTCTTGCCAGCTCCGTCACTGCGAAGCCTGAGCGGCTGTGAGCCACCACGTGCCACCTGTGAGCACAAGACTTGTCCTTCTCGACCCCACGCGACCGCCTTGGCCCGGGATTACTTGACGAGAAACTCCTTCCTATCTGACTCCAGCTCTGTGACCTGGAGGCCGGAGCTGCAGTTCAGGGTCTGGAAGAGACTCAGCTCCTAAAAATCACCACAGAGCATCCAGGTGGGCCATAGCATGGTGGGGTGCTGCTTTTCTACACAAGGTGACTTCAGCTTAAGCAGGTGAGCTTTGTACAGCAGAGGAATCTCAGTGTGAACCTGGTTCACGTGGTCTGACCAGGAGGAGACAGTAAAGTCCCAGTAATTTCCAGTCCAGGTTAGTTGGGCTGAGAGAGGCAGTTGTTCACGGGGCACAGCCTACCCAAGCCCCCTCCCCAGCATTTTGAGGGCACGTTTAGGGACATGGTATTAACAGCTTGCTTCAAGGCGTTTTGGGCCAGAGACACCAAACACAGAAGCAGCATCAACAGGCGGAATAAAGGAGTTTCTAATAATGTTTTTGGAGTCTGATTTCTCCCTGATTTCTCCCTGTCTGCAATTTAAGACGGCTCAAGTCTGTTCTTTCACAAGTGTGATGAGGTGACCCGTTCCATCTGCAGGCAGCGCCCGCGCGATGCCGACGGCCGGCGCGGCGGTGTGCAGCCCCGGCGCCCGTTGGCGCCTTTCCAGGGACTGCCTCCATGGCAGGAGGACACGGATCCCCCACGGGGCCGCAGGGGAAACGCTCCTCTGGAACAGGAAAACGGGGCTTTGGTCTGAGCACTGACGATGGAAAGTCGCGGCTGCAACGAGCGGGCGCGCGGCAGGGAGCCAAGGGTCAGGGCGACGCAGCGGGACGGGCACGGCCTTTGCGCGCGGGCAGATGGAAAAGCAAAGCGCTTCTCTCTCTCTCTTCTTTTTCAAGGGAAAGAGCAAAACACTCTTTGGAAGAGGCTGTTTTTCAGACGAGCGGCACCGCGCAGACGCGGCGTTCAGGTCTCCGCAGCCTCCCTGACAAGCCCCACGTGAACGCAAGGAAGGCTAAAACAAGGAGCCACGGGCTAAAAGGCAGGTGACCCCTCCTGCGCAGGGACTCCCGGAGCCGCCTCCTGTTGGGGCGCGCCGCAGGGAGCGCGTCTCGAGCAGAGCTGCGGGGCAGAGCCGCGAGCGCGGGGCAGGCGGCAGGAAGACTCCGTCGTCTCCTGCCCCAGCCCCTGGCTGTCCACCTGCGCCCGCGGCGCGCGGAGGCCGCCGTCCCCGGCCCTCCGACACGCTTTGTTTCTTTTTTCCTCACTTGTTCAACTAGAAAAATAAATAGATAAATAAAAGGGGAAAGCCGGGCTTTTCTTGGCTTTTTCTTGCAGAGGGGCAGGGAAAGCCTCCCTGCCTAAACCAGGGGTGCAGCTGGGGCGCCCTCCGCTCCCTCACACACACGTGCCACAGCCATGGCTGCAGTTGCTTGGGGGCTGCTTTGAGCGCACCTAAGGCCCAAGGAGTCCTTGAGCACAGAGACTCTTGCCACACCGTGTTGCTCCAGCGCAGGGAGGAGAAGCCTTGGATGGGGATGCAGCCTCAGGAGCCGGGACAGCCCCTGGCAGCACGCGGTGCCGGTACCTGTGGATACCGCCGCTCCAGGACCGCGCGGGTGACACGAGACCTGGGGGGTCTCTGAGGACCCCCACTGCCTCGGCCCCCTGGGGAGCGACCCCGGCGCTCTGTTTCACTGCAGCCCCGGGGCAGTTTTGTGCAGGTTTGGAGGCTTCCTGCTGCGCCAGCGCCACGCAGAGCAGCAGCGATAAGAGCTGGCTCGCGGCGGCCGTGCAGCCCGGCAGCCTTTGCACCTAGAAACAGCGGAGCTGGGGCAGCCGGGAAGAGCTGCGGGGTTTGGCGGCTGCGGCCGGCGCCTCCCCGGGCGCGGGGGCACGGGGGGTGTCGCTTCCTGGTGTGTGGGAAGCG
>VZSG01000193.1:267478-279009 GCA_013398315.1 Nothoprocta pentlandii | reverse complement strand
GCCCCGCACTCACCGCCCCGCGCTCACCGCCCCGCACTCACCGCCCTGCACTCACCGCCCCGCGCTCACCTCACCGCCCCACGCCGCACACTGCCATGCTGTCTCCAGGGGAGCGCCGGGCTCTGCCCACACCGGCAGCCCGCAGCGCCCGAGCGCTGGGCACGAAGCACATTCCCAGATGGCCGAACCGCTTCCCGTGAATTCTCCCCGGCATTCCTGGCCTCCTGCTCACTTCCCTTTTCCACCTGCCTTCCCCCTTTGCTCCCTTCCTTCCTGCCTGTCTTATCTCCCCACGCCGGCCCTGGCTCACGGCTCTCCCTCGCTCCCCACGGCCGCCCCGTCTCATTCCCCACGGCTCTTCCTTCCCCCTCCATTCCCTACCTCTCTCCTCCTAGTGCTCTCTCCCCACTGGGACCATTCCCCAAAGAGCTTGGCAAAAACCTGCCAGGAACAGGCTAAGAGCAGAGCTGAGCTCTGCATCCAGCTGTGGTGGAATCCAAGTGCTTTTCCGTGGCTCTGCAAGTTGAGCGGGAAAGAAAGCCAAGCAAATGGAGACATGATGAGACAGCAAAGAGGTAAAACCTAAATGTAAATATGGGGAGGAAGGAGGAGAAAGGAAAACGAAAAAAACAGGTAGGTTCTTAGGCTCATTCCACCCGCTTTTCTAAAATATGCACTTCCTCTGAGTTATCTGTGCTGGAGATATTTTCAGCCCAGCTCCACTTCCCCTGAAAGATCAGTCTGGCATTCACTGAGTTCCCCCCTGAGCTTGCAAAACGTGACCGACACTGCGGGTGTCACCAAAATGCAGGGCCAGCCCCGGTTCGGAGGCGAAGGCCCAAGCATCCTCCTCCTCGGCAGCAAAATGGGGCCTCCTTCCTCTTCCTGCTCTGCCTTGTCCTGACGCCCCCAGGCCCCGCTACCAATAAACCCACGTTTGCTTTTCCTCTCCATGGCTTTGTGGGTGTTGCCAAACGTAGAGCATCACAGAGAAATGCTCTTTTTGAGGGCAGGCATAGCAGTGGAGGCCATGAGTCCCCCAGCATGAAAAGCAGCTCTGATCTAGGAAGAGAAACTGCAGCAATTTCAAAATTGTCGGCTGCACTTTCACAAAATGTACCCAAAACCTTTTCTTTTTTTTTTTTTTTTCTTTTTTTTTTTCCATTGATCTGACAGCTCTGGTTACTCAAACGGCTCCTCAGACAACTTCCTGTTCTGCTGGAGAGCTCAGCAGCCGCGTCAAGAAACAGAGAGAGGAAAACAAAAAGAAGAATTCTGGCCTTATTTTGAGGTCATCAGAAATAGCTCTGGTGGACAGTTCCTATTTTTGCTCCCAAACGTATTTATAACTTCACTCCTGCTGATCCGACCTGCCCTGTTCCCGGAGATGCCAGTGGGGCAGGGCAGTGCGGGCGGACCCTTGGACCCTTGCAGAGCTGCCAGCGGTATCCTCAGCCCGGAGCAGCAAAAATGAGGGGAAAACATGGCTTAAAGAGGCTGTGAGCTCTGCCTTGGCCATGCAGGAGCAAAAGGTGACAGCGAGGGATCGGAGGGATAAACAAGCTTTTTCCTGTGGGATCAGCTGGGACCTCCGGTTGTGGAGTCTGCCACTGAGACTAAACCTGGAATCTCCCTCCCTTCCAAAAATTGCAGGATATTTTCAAGATTAGAGCTGAAATCTGTAGCTTTTTGTCACCCAGCATAAAAATTGATGTATCTTAGGGGTTTAAAGGCATTAGCAGGTATTTTCAGAATTATTTTATCTTTGGGGAAATTATTACCCCCATTAGCTGCGCTGCTTTGGAGAAGCTCCACGCCAGCCCCTCCTGGGCCAGGGCTTGTTTCTCCAGCCCCGTTGCGTTCAGCGAGCCCTGCCACAACGCAGCAGCGCTCGGCTCGCGTGTTGCAACGCGCGTTACGCTGCAGCTGGCCCTGCTGCCCAAACAGCCCTGCAACCGAATTCCCAAGCGAGTTGCTTAATTGCTCGGCGCATGGAAAACGCGGCCGTTGTGCAAGGCCGGGCTGCCTGGTGAGAGCTGCTACCGCCGCTTGCCTCACCCAGCTTGGGCCCTGGAGCTCGTCTAATTCTGCTCATTAGCCCGGGAGATGGCAGAGCTCATTTTCCAAGGGCAGCTGCTTGGCCATTTCCTTGGAGTTAGCCTGGAGCGCCTGAGAGATGGCCAGGGAACAAGGGGCACCCAATATTGATGTCTTTGCTTCGGGGACTATTTCCTTTAATAATAATAATAGCAACAACAGCAACAACAGCAACAACAGCAACAACAACAATGACAATACAACAATAATAACAACTACTACTCCAACGCCCTGTTAAAAGGAAGCCATCGAGGTACATCCTTTGGCTGAGGAGGAAAAGAGTGATTTAGTTCAAGAGGCAACCTAGACCCATCCATCAGCTTTTGGGCAACTGGAGGGCACAGGGCTTGGAAACACCTTGGTACCTGCGCACCATTCGCTTACAAGGGAGTTTGGGGTGCTTGAACAACCTGGTATTTTCCAAGCATTGTCAGAGCCCAGTATTCCTTGTAAAAAGACATGTGCAATCTTCCATATACTGTTAATGCAGTGCAATTGTTTGCCTGGAAAGCCCCCAGCTTTGCTAAAATTCAACAATCTGCACTGAAAACTGCATTCCTGATTACCAGTTAATAGTCACAGCCATTTTCCCAGCTGCTGGGGCCCAAGATCTCCGAATCCCCTTTCTTTGCAGAAAAAGTGACCAACTTCAGAGAAAAACCCAAGAGGAAGGTGCCGGGCCCTCCACACGCGTGGGCTGCGCAGCCTTGGATGCCCAGCCTGCTCCAGGTTTTCCCTGGGAGCCGATCCGGCCTCGCTGGGGGCAGCGGGAGTGCGATGCCACCTGCTTGCCCGGTGCCTCGTGGACCCCGCTGTGGCTCCGAGCTTTCATTTCCAAACAGAAAGTGCCTTGTAGCCTCCACGCTGGCACAGCACCGGGCCACGCTTGAGATTTCCAGGGAGATTTCAGGGCCCCGGGAGCCTGGGTTATTTTGTTAAATGGGGTTCGATGCTGCGTCTTCCGGAGAAGCTGCCAGTTATCTACAAAACCCAGGGCTCGTATTCACTCGATACCACAGGTTTCAGTCTGAATCACAGCAGAGTGTGGTTGACCTCAGATTAAACTACTTGCTCCATGGCATGAGACTTCAAGGTTGGCCAGCACGGGAGCTGGATGGAGACGGGATATTTTTACATCAGAAATTCAAGCAAAACCCGGTGCGGGGAGAGGAAACGTTCAGGTCAGGCTGAACACAGCTGAAATCATGGGGCTTTTGAAGGAAAATTCTCCAATGCTTCATTCGGTGCCAAAGCAAAAGGCCAGGTTTCATTTTGCTTATGTAACTTCTGAAGAACCTTTCCTCTTTTCTTCCTTCAATATGCTTTAGTGCTGAGGTCAACTTTTAAGTGAAAAATGCCACTCTGAATCAAATCTACTTTTCAGGTGCTTGCAAAACATAAACAAACCATTCCCCAAGTGAAACGGTTCATTTTGAAAGCGTCAGAATGACACACATCACTATTTTTAACATCCTTCCCTCTTCCCCCACCTCTGTATTTTTTTAGGCCGGAACGATTCAGAAAACGTGTGTGAAATTGTGAATCATTCTGACTCCCCCTTGACTTTTGTTGGAAAATGCACTATTTGGCAAAATACCCCCGTTCTTCCAAGGCCAGCCAGCTCTCACACTCTCGCTTCCAGCCGAGGGTTTGTGTGGAAAGACGGCCCCCAAAGCAGGCCCCCCAAGCAGGGGGCAGGCGGATCATGGGGCTTGGAGATGCTTCCATGCAAATTGATGGGAAACTTGGTGCTGATGGAAAGGTGAGTGCCCCAGGACTCCTTCAACCCACAGGATGGTCCTCCTGCCTCCACGGCGTGAGCGGAGATGCTGCTGCGCTCTCATTCATGAGTGTCCAGCTCCCATCCTGACACTTTTAGCCAGCAGAAGGCTTGGATCGGTGTCTGTCGTCACAGACCTGGAAGTCTTGCAGGTTTCTTTGGGATGATATCCCTAGCAGTGCCTTTCCAAGCCACCCTCCCAAGTGAAACTCGCCTCTGGGGCAGTGTCCCACCTCAGCTTGGTATCGCTATACCCCTGTCTGCCAAGACCCACCAACGCCCTTGCAGAAAAGCCCCTTCCTGAATCACTGGGCCCCTGGGCAGCTCTCTGGGCATCTTGGCCTTGACTCCTCCTGTTGGGGCCACCAGCTCCGAGCTTCTTCTCCTCGCTGCTTTTGAGGCTGGGATTTGCTCTGTTCCCATCCCTTCTTCCCGCAGTTTGAGGTGTCACCTGCTGCGCTCGTGACTGCCTGTGTGGGAAGGGCCCCATCAAAGCCTTGAAGAGACGGTCTGGTTTGTGGCAGGGCTGCTTTTCACCAGTTTTCCTTGGGCAGAGGAGCTTTGGAAGCTCCTGTGGCGCAGACCCTTCAGCGGTGGCACACCTATCCCAGAGCCCGCAACGCGGGCGCTCTGCGTGTGAAGGTGGCAGCGCGACACCCGCCGAGGCAACAGGCTGCCCCTGTGTCCTGCTCCTCAGCCTGGGCCGGACGGTGCCGTGGCACTCAGCACAGCTCCTCGGGCGACGTGTGCTCGCAGCTATCACGCCGCTGCGACGGCTTTTGTGGGGGTAGAAGCCCCAAACACCAACCCGTGGTTCTTTACAGCTGCTCTGTGCTAGCACCCAGGTGGCCAAGGGTACACGGTGACCATGGACCGGCCCCTGTGGAGCTGAGCTGATGTTATGTGGGTATGGAAAAAGGAAGAATTTTGGGCTCAGCTTCAGAGTTCAAAGAAATGTTTGAACCTTTGGGACCTATTCGGGCTCATCTGTAATTATACCCTGAGCTCACTGTTTTAAACTAGTTCTGTAGCCCTCAGCAAGGGCTACTTTGTGGTGCTTATTTGAGCTCCTCGCCAATCTGCTGTTGGATTTTCCACTTGACATTATTAGAGGATTAAGTTGTTTGTCTCTTCATCTTTTATCTGTCCTGCTGAGTTTCCTACAAACAGACGTTAGCCAGACCAGAAAAGATAGGGGGTGGGAGACGCTTTCAAGACACAATTGTGATTCAGGATTTGTCCTTATTATTGTTTAAATTTATTACTTTGGATATGTAAACTCTGCTGACTCCTTAAATCTGGAATGTATTAAAGAAAGCATTAGGCATTACAACATGTCGTTGGATTATACAGCCTGATTCAGCTGTGGAAGAAATATATAACAGGAGATCCTGCGGAGTTATACGTTTTAGACTCGGATCATCAATTGCCATAGAGAAGATAAAAACAAATGTAGCTGAGCCTGGAAAGAATGTTGCTAAAATTGGAGACGCATTTAATGTGAGTAGCCTGGGGGTGCAAGAACTTTGCCTTAACTTTACAAAACCCACCCACATAAAACATACCAAGAGAGACTGCAGATTGGACACTCTGATCCACAGGCTGCCAAAAAAGCAAACGACTTTTTCTTCTTTTCTCTCTTCTCTTCTCTTCTCTTCTCTTCTCTTCTCTTCTCTTCTCTTCTCTTCTCTTCTCTTCTCTTCTCTTCTCTTTTCTCTCTCTCTTTTTTTTTTTTTTAAGTCCTTCCTTTCTTTTCTGGTCCCTGCCGAGCGTGCAGGACACACTGCCCGTCCAGCGCGCGGTTCTGCCCGGGCGCGCGGCCGATTCCCCCGTGTCCGTGGGACAGCCCTGGTGCCGTCGGGGGCTCGAGGCTGCTGCCCGGGCCCTGGTCCTGCTCCCGTGGGGCAGGAGCCTGCTCGCCTGCCCTCCCTGTCACCCCTGCCCTCCCGCAGCGCCCTGTCTGCACCTTCACGGGGTCCCTCACCTCTGTAACTCAGTCCCCCTTTTAGTGGAAATGTTTGGGATGCGTCGAGCTCAATGGGATAAAACTATCCCTATGCCGGCGAGCTGGGCTGGGCTCTCTGTTTCCTTAGCTGGGCCTCGCGCGGGACCCGCCGCAAGGCGTAGCCGGGTACATGCGGGGCAGGGCAAGACGAGAAGAAAAAGGCCCGAGGACCAAACCTGCAGCGCACCCGCTGGCTTCTGTGGAGCTACAACAGCTTTTATCAGCAGTTTATCTGACCCTAACAAAAGGAGCGAATTGTTTAGCAGAGGAAGAGGGTTCTTTGATTGTATCTTGCTGTAGATGAATTGCCCAAGCAAGGGCAAAGGGACAGGAAGCGCAGGGGGAGGAGGAGGAGGTGATGCTGAAGGTAGGTGCTGCTGCTGCCCCGGTAGCTGCCCCAGTGGCACCACCGCATCCTGGCCCCCTGCAAGCCCCCGTGCAGGGGCCAGGGCCAGACCCGCTCCCGGCCTCACCGTCCCACTGCGACGCTGCGCTGCTCATTCCCGGCGTTAACGCTTTGCTGGTGACTGAGGCCGAGCCATCCAGGTTGAAGGGGACTGCAAAAATGAGACCCTCTATGCCACACACACAGCCCAGCTTGCCAAAGCCCCCGGTACAGGACTTAGAGCCAAGCGCAAACTCCAGCAGCCGGGGATGAAACCCCAGGCAAAACCTGGACAAACGCAGTGAGCTCCACGGCATGGGAGCTGCAGGCACCAACATCTCCTCAAACCAAGGGCGTGAAGCAAAGAGACAGCCCGATGCTGCATTTTGAACCAAACTCATTGAAATGGCAGCGTGTCCCTCCCGAGCCCATATATGTCTTTCTGGGGGATGAAGGATGCTTTACTATTACTTAAGAACCGCAGCGGTGCCAAATGTTAATGCAGTTCCTGTTGTGCCGTAGCTGATCAGATAATACACTGTACTACTTACATGAAGAAGTTAGAAGTGCTAAGAAGCCCTTCTTGTTCTACCTGCTAGTTCTCCTTCCAAAAGCAATCCATGTTTTTTTGGCTAGCAATAACTCTTAGATCTGAAAGGAAGAATTGAATTCCTCTTACTAGACTGTCTGCTTTTCCATGTCTTTAGTGAAAAGAATGTTCTTTAGTATTAAAAAAAAAAACCCACAATTACAATTCTTTCCTTTCATAGCTGAAAAGCATGATAACATTGAAAACAACATGGACTATCCAGATATTGATATTGCCCATCCAGGAGGAACTGCAGGGCAGAAGGCACCAGACTGAAGCAGCTTCCCGAGCTACTCAGAGCCCCAGTGCTGAGCGTGACCTGGCTCCATGTGCGTAGGAGCAGGAACGGAATTTTGATAAATCTGGGGGTAACTTAGGAAGAGCTTCCTCTGCGTTCAGCACAGCCCAGGCTAGTCCTCAAGGCCCCATCACCATCAGCAGAGACCAGGAGGTGCCACAGGAGGGGACTCATTCCCCTAAAGGTCAATTTGGAAAGCAGGGATTAGGCTGCTAAGTTACTTGCAGTTTTTGAAAATGTTAACATTGGGTTTTTTTTGCTATTTGTTAAACATTAACATCCCTTTCCTAGAAAGTTTGGCTGGGCTTCGTTGCATAAAAGCAGGTGAAAATTACGGCATCAATTTATTGACCGGTATAAAGACAAACAACCCCTAACAGCCCCTCCGACCCGGAGCGAGCTGTAACATCACACGTAGGTGCCATTATTTCCCCAGTGACTTGCAACAGATTTACATGCAACGAAAACATTGCCCCAGCGTTGGCTTGCAGTCACTGCTCGGTGCTGCGCTGATGTTTTCTTCACACGCAAATCTGTCCTAACACATGATAGAAATAATATGGAAAACATGAGGCAGGTGCTGACTATCATTTGATTTTTGCTTGTGTTTTTTTTTTTTCCTTCATTTCAAGGCCTGAAAAAGGTGTAGACGAAACTGCAAAGTTTCCACTGATCTGGGAACTTATTTGTGTGGACGTCCCGCCAAGCAGCTCGAGGGTCCAACCAGCCAGGCTCCCGAACGCCTGCGGGTCCCGGCTCGCGGCAGGGAGCAATCCTTGTTGCCCCATGAGCAACGAGCACGAAGTGTCCTCTGGGCTCTCTTCTGGCACCGCAGGGACGCTTTGGGCTCTTATGTCCCCACTTTTTATCCTTAGGTAATGTTTTCTGTGCGAAATTGTTGTAAAAAGAGAAGATGCAAAACGCAACAGGTCTATGAAGAGACAGATGAGGCAGATCTGGTCCCGGCCGCGTGGGCCTTGCCTGCAGCCTCGGGCTCCGCGTCCGCAGAATCGTGCGGTGCCTCCGCGCAGGCACGCAGGGCCCCTCCGTGCCGCGCCGGTACCACCCGGCTGACACCGCCCGTGTGCTGCCGGCTCACGGGGTGGCAAGGTGGGAAGCAGGAGTAAAGCACAGCCAGGGAGACGAGCAGGGAGGCGCGTGCAGGCCCACGGCCTGCAAGCATCGCCAGCTAAGCCCGGCTCCTTACAGCCCCGCACGTGCACTAGGAGCCCTGCCGGCGGTCAGCAGCCTTCCCTGCTTTGCCCCTGCCGGAAGCTCCTGGCCCTGGACACATTGGTGGCAGCCCAGGGCCGGGGAGGCCGCAGCGGCGCCGGCGGCGCGCAGGCCCTGCGCGGCCTCGTGGCCTCGCCGACACGCGGTCCCTGCGGCTGCCAGCCTCGCAGGCCGCTTGCGGCCGGCGCGGAGCCCCCGCTCCCCGCACCGCCATGCACCCCCAAACGCTTTCGGTAAACAAGGCTGGGGCCGGTGCCAGCGGCGCAGCCCCGGGCGGCACCGCGGCGCGGTGTCCTGTCGGAGGAGGAGGAGGAGGAGGAGGCCGGGCCGCCTCCCTTCCTTTCGCAACAGCTTTTCTCGAGATCGCCGCCCAGCGTGGGGGCCCGAGCATGGTGTCGGCTCCCCGCCTGGCCTGCCAAGGCGGCAGGGCCCGCGCGGAGGTGCCGGGAGCACCGAGAGGAACCGCAAGCGACGGCCGGAGGTCCCTGCCGGACCCGCCGTGCCGGGCGGCCTCCGGGAAGGAAGGGCAGAAGGCACCGCGCTGCAAACACGCGCGGCGGGATGCGCCGTGAAGAGCCGCTGCCCTCTCCCTGAGGCAGGAGCGCGAGCGGCCCGGCACCTCCCGCACACTCTGCCCTCACACCGCTCCTTCCCTCATTGCGGCTGCAAGGAGCGAGCGAGCGCACCAAGGGTGAGGAGCCTGCAACCCGAGACCGCCGCCTCCTGCCGCCCTCGGCGCTTCGGAGCAACTTGCCAGCCCGCATACAAAGTTATTTGGGTGTTGTTTACGCGAACCAGCTTTGAGCTACTGGGCATTTGCGCACCATCCTGCTGCCGAGTTGACTGTACCCTGCCAGAGCCAGCAATCAACCCGGCCACGGGACGTTTGGAGCGCAGCGGAAAGCAGCACCGTAAATTAGTCCAGCCGAGACTACTCCAACGCTGAAAAAGAAGAATCACATGAACCTCCTCAGGCTCCACAGACCCGTTTTGGAGCAGGTCTTGATCTCATTCAGCCTGGGGGAGACTCTGAACCCAGCAGACTTACTCTGATCTCAGACTTGCTCTGATCTCACGCTGGTAGAACAAGACTAACTCATGACCAAGCCATGAGACAGGTCCCGTGCGCTGAAGGCCATGGGGGTTGCTGAGAGCCCGCCCAAGGCGCCAGGAAGGTTTCCACTATAGCCACAGAGATGAGTTTGCCCATCAGTGAATTGGTTTCAACAGAAAATCAGCAGGATCCATCACAGCTGTTGGTACGGAAAATAGGTGATCAGAGATTACTAAAATAGTAAAATTACTAAATTGTACTTCATAACTTCACAAACTGTGTTTTTACTCATCTACTTCTCTGCCCTAAGGAGAACTGAGCCCAACTTCTTGGAATAGGCAGAAACGAGGAGACAAGCGAGGATGTTTACCCCAGGCTAGCGAGTGCTTTACAAACCACACCATGGCAGTTCTTCATCATGACTTTGATTCCTTCGCTCTACTTAGATGTTTGCCGCACCGCTCTTCTTCATGTCATTGAGTCTAACAAGAGTTTCACTATCATGTGTCTACGGAAAGTTAGATGTGATGAACGGCATCACTGAGAACCAACAGGCCACTGGCAGACACCAGCACCGAGGAGACACCGGGTGGCTCTAGAGCACTCAGGGTTTGTCTGCGTGAGGCTCCAGCGCCAGTTTCGCATGGGTTTAACCCACAGCCTGGGGAGGGCGGGAAGGCCGCGTGCTGCTCCGAGGAGCTCGTGACGGTCGCGTGGCCCTGGCTTTGGGCAGCCGAAGCGCTGTGGATAAGCGGAGTGACAGCTCCGAACACAGCACACGCTGTGGAGAGCAGAGCTGCCGGCGAATCCCCGAGCATGTCCGGTGCGTGCGCGGCCTCGGAGCGCGCCGTGAAGCCCTCCCTCCCCAGGGACCTTCCCGCGCCAGGGCGGACACGGCACTCATGCTCGCCCTTGCCTCCCAAGCAGCCCCAACACAAAGATCCAGAAACAAGGGCGCTTAATATAAACACCTTGTGCAAAACACACTTGCTTAGCACATAGGATGCCTCACAAGCAAAAAGCTTTTCCCAGGAGGTAACAGAAGCGGCAGAGACTCCTGACTCTCTGTGGAACACACACACAGGGATGGGCATGGGGATAAATCTTCACAGGTAGTTAGCCCACAGTTTCAGCTCTGAAGAGGGAGTATATTCCTGGGATATATATTCCTTCCTATATATCCTTCCTATATATTCCAGCTTTCTCCTGGGAAAGCTCCCGGCGCCGGGAGGAGCCGGAGCTCCTTGCCATGGGAGGCACCTGTGAGCACGCGGTACGTGCCGGAAAGCTGGAGCGTGGCCTTGCCCTCCCGCCATGGCGCGTGTGGCCAGTCCCGAACCCAGCCCGGCACGCGGGACTCACCACTCGGGGCTTCTGCTGGTCCAGGGTCTGCAGGAAGGCGGGCGCCTGGTCCAGCGTGCGCTCGGGGTCGCTGGAGATGTCCTCCTCGGACTCCTCCCAGGACGAGGAGAAGCCGGTGGAAGAGGCCGAGGACGAGGAGAGCTTGCGGACGGGCACGCTGCTGGGGGGCACGGCGCCCGCCTCCTCCTCCGGGCCCCCCAGGTCCGTAACGATGACGGCGGGGATGCTCCCGCCGCCCGCCGCACTCCGGCCCTCTGGTCCCGCGAGGGCCACCGCCACCTCGTCGCACCGTGGGCCGGGTCCCGGGGACCGCAGGGGGCTGCCGCGCGGAGCCCGTCTCGCGCTCTGCGTCTCCTCTGAGCCGCCGGGAGGGCCCCTGCTGCCATCACTGGTGGCCTCGCTCTGCCCGTTGCCATCACTGATGGCCTCACTCTGCCCGTAGGCTCGTGGCCGTGGGCCGGGGCCGAGCACCGCGGTGGCGGGTGCCGTGGGGCCGGCGGGCGCCGTGGGGCTGGTGGGAGCCATGGGGCTGGCAGGTGCCGTGGGGCTGGTGGGCGCCATGGTGCTGGCGGGCGCCGTGGGGCTGGTGGGCGCCGTAGGGCTGGTGGGCACTGTAGGGCTGGCGGGGGCCGTAGGGCTGGCAGGCCGTGGCCGCGGCGAGGGAGGCGGCGCGGCGGAGCCGTGGGCCTGGATGTGCGCCTCGAAGAGCCCCACTTTCTGGTTCACCT
>VZSG01000193.1:231945-265583 GCA_013398315.1 Nothoprocta pentlandii | reverse complement strand
AAAAAAAAAAAAAAGTTTCCATTGTTAGCGATGAAAAAAAACACACACACGTCTCGGCCTCTGCGGGTTAAAGATACACGATCCATTTTCCACTGCCGGCTGCGGTGCGCGGCAGCGTCTTGCCGCTGCTCCCCGCGGCACAGCCCTGCACCGGGCCCGGCCCTGGCGAGAGCTGCCCGAGTGCAGGGGCAAGCGGGAGAGACGTCCCCCCAGCGCCCATCCCTGCAGCCTGTTTCGCTCCCCGGCTCCCCGGCGTTTCTTGCTCCTGCCCTGCACACGAGGGCTGAGGTGCAGGACGCTCCCGGTGTCCTTGGGTCCGAAGGCGTAAAGGCCACCAGTGTCCCCACCGTGTTGCCCAGCATCCCCTTCCCTCCTCCCACAGCTCCATCCCGATCCTGCCCTGCTTTGCACCACCCTGGTCACCCATGTCAGCCCTCCCTGCCAGGCACAGGCCACCCACGGGTGCACGAGGGGTCTCCAAGGCTCTGCGCAGCTCTCGGCAGCGCTCGGGACGAAGGCCGCCCTTCAAGGCTGCAGTCGGCACTTCCTGCCCTCCGGCGGCATGGCTCCCTCTGCCAAGCGGGAGCAGGCTCCCGGCCGTGACATGGCCTGGTTCTGGCATCAGGAGGGCTCATTGGAAATGGCTGCCCCTGCGTCAGCTCTTCGGCAGGCCCCACTGCCCTTCGCTCCCGGAGGGGCAGCCGAGGACAAGTCCCGCCGCCACCTGGGTTTGGACCGGCCGAGGGAACAAGAGCCGAAATATTTTAGGAAGACCCGCAATGTGTCTCCACCAGGATTTCAGAGTGAGGAATTTCCCCTCTGAGGGGAAATCGGTGTTGCAGGGGATCCGCTATCTGTAATTCAGATATAACCTCTGGAGTGTAAACAGGGGCAGGAAGGTCTCTGGATCTGCAGGAGAAGGTGCGGGTTGCCAATCCCACGGGCAGACAGCGAGAGACACCCAAAATGAGCTTATGTTTGTTTTTCCAGTAAGAGAAATGTTATTTTGAATTCAGGGCAGGAAAAGAGATTTTTAGACTCTTTCCACCCCGCTCTGTTCCCTCCGCGTGTGCGCTCGGCTGAGAGCCGGTCTTTCATGGAGCCAAGTTACGTGAGCAGCTCTCCTCACACGAGTGACCCCCCGGAGCATAATGCTGCTATTCATGGCAGCAGCTTAGCCGGGAGGGCCAAGATCTGCAGATTTTGGTTACGTGCAGCTCCCATTCCTAAAAATAGGAGTGCTTCATGGAAATAATACCTTCAGGAATACAGGCGGATCGCACACAGCCTCCTTCCTCGCTAGAAGAGCTGCCCGTTGGACAATGATAGCCCTGCCTGCGCAGGCGAGCGCTGCGGCCTGGCCGTGTGTGGGTGTTTTGACCATTTTGGAGGGCTGTTTAGATAAAGGTTATTTACAGCAGCATAACCACAACGGGCGCTCAAAGCCCTTGCTTAAAGCCACACAAATTGAAGCACCCTCTGATATTCATGCTGATCTGTACAGAATAGGGAAAAGTAGGTGCGAATTCACTGCAGTGTGTGTATGATACACTCAGCACAGGCAAGGTCTCAAAATCCAGCAGGATTTCATCACGTTGTTGAAATGCAGGGAGTCTAGAGCTAGATCTGTTCTGTGGGTGTCACATAAAACATCAGGCTCCTCTTCGTGAAGTGGCTAACAGAAGTGGAAGGAGAGAAACACAGCGCGGGGATGCACTGCTCTGCCAATGGGTAGGGGCAGGAGAGGAAGAACTGCCTCCAGCTTGGAGGTGGGCTGCAGCCCACGTAGCACGGCGAGGATGCAGCAGGTAACGTGCAGCCTTTGTGACCAGGTGAGTGGGAACTGAGTGCATGAGGACAGGCGACATGGACAGCACACCCTGAAACAGGTCACCAGCCTGGCCAAGGAGCAGGGCCGGAGGGAAAAGGCAGGCAGGTTTCCTTCGCAGCCTGGACGGACATCTTCAGACACCAGCCCGCTGCAGTGGGTGGTGGGCAAAATGATCCGAGAGGGTCCTGCTGCGGCCCGCTTGCCATCTCCACGCGGGCTCGCCACGAGCAAGGGCGATTCTCTGTCCCAAACCATCCTGCTGCTGCTTAACACAGGGATGAAGATGGTGCCCTTCACAGGAATTATGCCTCCTGTCTCCAAAGCAAATCATTGCTGGGGGTACTGAAGCAGGCTGCGATGAGGCTGTGATTCGCAAACATGGGGTCCAGCAAATTTATGACTAAGGCCAAGCTGCCCATGTCCGTGTCCATGCAAGAGAGCCCACTGAAGGGAGCAGGCTCTCTACTTTGGACAGGCAGGTATGCACTGCAGGACCTATTCCTGAGGCAGAGCGGAGACAAACACATAGGGAAGGGCACGGAGCTGTCCTAGGCAGGCGAAAACCTCCCACCAAAACATGACTACACAAGCTTGGGGATATAAGTATCCCAGCTGTCAAAATTAAGGGCTTCCCAGAACAAAGACAACGACTGTGACCTTCTCCTCCGTCCCAGGGACTGCACCTTGCGAGGGGCTGAGGCTTGGGAATAGTCGCTCCAGGACTAGGGTGTGCTGCAATCTCAGCACTTTCCAATACTGCAGGTGCATGGCCTATTTCTCTGACCTATTTTCCCTAGGAGCAACACAGAGAGACATGTGTACTGCTTTAATGAGCCCCTTCCCCCATGCAGAGCAAAGCAACAAGCAAGCGGATCCTGCCAAAGCGAGCTGCCGCGCTGCATAAATTCCCACTTCCACGGAGAGGGGCGAGCGGCAGCGCCGCAGACGTCACACACACTGTGCTCTTAGATGCTTGCAGCCACTGGATTCACACGGTGTGGGCTGCATGACGAGGACAGAGCAGCACAGAACAGACCACAGCCTGCTTAGCATCCGTCGAACTGAAAATCAAAATGTGGGGAAAAAAATCATTAAAATCTAATCATAAAAACAACTGCACTCCCAAAGTATTCTCCTCTTCCTGTTCCTCCTTTAATATAGGATTTTTAGAAAATATTACTCCTTGCCAATGTATTTTAAAGGTGAGTTCTCCAAGGTGTCACCATTCATCCACTTGGCACCAGAGGGGCTGTCGCCACGCCTGCTGTAGACATTAATATTTTATGGCATTTTGTCACCAGCAGGTTGAACCTTACAGCCATGTAAAATGGAGAAACACAGAACAACTCCACAGCCAGCAAACGTAATTTACGCTCATGCTAGTGTGGGGGAGAATTACTGTGACCGACGTTTTGCGAGGGACAGGGCGGCAGCAGGGCCGCAGGCGTGTGCTGGAGGGGCTGCAGGAAGGGCCGGTCTGTGCTCGGCGCGGCCGCGGCGCTCCAAGTGGCTGCGCTGGGCTCCTGAGCTCTCGGCTCGTTGCCCCAAGAGCCGACCTGCTCCTCTCTGTGCCGTCGCGCACAGGCCGGCGGCGTTCGGCCCCCGCGCAGGCCCCTGTCGCAGCGCCGGGAGCGCTGCCCGCGGCGCCCACGCCTGCCCGGGCTGCGGAGGAGCCGGTTTCGTCCCCGCGCAGCCTCCTCGGCACGTTGCTCGCCCGCAGGGCGGCCGGGCGCCCAGGGGTGCCGCGAGCGCCCGGCTTGCTCGCCTTCCCACCCGGCGGCCCGCAGGAGGGGTGCAGGCAGCCCCACATCCACCCGCAGAGCCCCACGCCGCGCCAGGCGGGCCGGGCCGCACCAGCGGCTCCTGGCTTTGCCGCGGGACAGTGGAGAAGCGTTCCGGAGCTCGAGAGCTCAAAAGGTACGTATGGAAAATACCGTGCATAGCTAAGCACTCCCACGGGGAATTGCACACGCGCCCGGTGCACGCGGCAGGCTGCGAGCCCTGCTCCGCGCCCAGGGTGCCTGCTGCCATTCGTCCGGACGCACCGCGTGCCTGCCAGCGCTACCCTTATGTTCCCCTCAGGCAGCGAAGCCCTCGCGGTGACAATAGGAAGGCCCGACGTGAGCGTGCGGCGGCGCTGGCTCTGCCAACGCGCAGCAGGGCCCGTGCTGCTGCCCCTGCGGTGGGGAGGCCGGGGCTGCCGCCGCTGCGCTGGGCCCTGCGCCTCGGGCTCGCGGCACCGGCCCGGCCCTGCTCCCTGCTCGCAGCTAGTGAGAACACAGCACGACTGGGGACTAACCCATGATTCAGCACTCATATTTCCCTTTTCTTAGCACTGACCTAAGGAGAAGCACTAGGAACACATTAAGCACATATTGTTATATCTTCAGTGAAAAATAAACAAACCAAAACGGCCAGTCCCTCCCTGTTGGACCCTGAGGCTACTAGAAGTCGTACCTAAGTCTGCGGGCATAAAACAACGTGCGCTCAAATAGTGCTTCATTGTCTGAAGAGCTCTTTCCTACTCATGGGTCACAGATATTCCACTAGACGGTGACCACATAACCATAATTGGGCAGCTTTGCATTTGTTTGAGACAGCTACGACCATGGCAGGAAGAAGATGAGCTGTTCTTCTGAGCGTGCAGCTTGTCACACACGCTTTCGGGCGGCGCAGAACGCACCGGGTATTCTCGGTGCTCCGAGGCTCCGCCGCACCTTCTAGGGACGAGGTGCACATGAAGTCGCAAGAAATGCTGTCAAAGTTTCCACTCTGTAACGAGTGATCTCTGTGTTTTGAGAAACTGGGATAAGAGAGGGCACTGCACAAGACACGATTAATAATTTTAAAGGCCATATTGGGCTGCTGGCATTTAACTTAAAATAAAGCATATTGGCTCCTTCCAAGTATTTGTTTTTGCATCCATCCAAAAGCCATAATAATATATCTTAAGGACTTACCAAAATATTTCTAATAAAGCACCCACACAAGGGATAGATGTTTACCCTTCTCTGTCCATATGCTTGTGAAAGGAAAAATGCCCAACTTCAACCTAGCACAGCAGATCTTAATAAGCTTGCAGATCTAAGTGGATTCTCCATAGTTTTGAATAGCTAAAGCAACAGAGCTATGAAAACACTCCTCAGTGACATTGCCAGACAACAACATATCATCTGTATTCGTTTCCATACGCGGGACCGTTCATTGCCATGCCCCAAATCGCAGAGACTGGCGATCCCTGATCCTGAAAAAGCAGCTGTACTATAGCAGTCCCTGGAAAAATACCAGCCCTCGCATGTGAAATTGTCTCGGGCAAGAATATCTTTCTCCAGACGTCCTGGGGCCCACGCACTGGCCCCGGCTCGCAGCACACCCAGGGTACTTGCACAGCCGCCGCGCGGAGCGGTACCCAGGCCGGCCTTTCCGTGCCCGGCCTCCCTCCTCCTCCTCTCCTCCCGTCTGCACAGGCCCAGCTGCCTGGCTCTCAGCTGCCTATTTAAGTAGGCATTTAAACGCCTATTTAGGTGCCTGAGCAAGAGGATGTGTTTCAAGGGTAGCCGCGACCCTCACTTCCCCATGAGGTCTGCGGTTCTTCTCAGGCACAGCCTTTTTCTCCACCCTGCTCTTCCCTGCTCGGAGGAGCGAGGGCTTTAGCCCATTTCCTTTTTTCCAGAGGGAAGGCAGAGAGCTTTCGTGGTCTGGCAGCTGCTCACAGTGTTTTGCTGCTCGAAGCGAGCTCTCTAGAAAGCCCTTACATCTGCAGGGAACATTAGGCTTCCATTTGCCAGCCTGCTGAAGACGGGCCCGTGAGCGAGGCGGCTCTAATGCGTTCCTGCCCCTGCTCCCGGCGTTCCTGCTGGAGGCAGATCAATGCCACAGAATTAGAGGTGGCCGCTCTCAGGGCCTGTTTTTCCCAGGGAAATTCACCTAATTGCCTAAATAGCTTAATGAGCTACAAAAGTGAGGGTGGAAGAGGTGTGGTGCCTGCAGTTCCCAGTGGAGCCACTGCGGCTTCTTTCCACTGCTTCTTTGACCCTTTTCAGTCCTTTTTGCTCCTCCGTTCTGGACTGATCCATACGGAGCAGTCCTCGCTGTCCCTTTTGTCACATTAAGGTCCTTAGGAGCCCTCAGGGGTGAGTTCCCTGGGCCTGCTGAGGGTGCTGAGGGGCAGGAAGGGCACTCGTGGGCAGAGCAAGGGCCAATGTCACAAGTGTGTCTCCATACCAAGAGCTGCTTGAGTTTTGCCAGCGCCTTTAACTTGGCTTTTGCTCCTGAATAGCAGAACTGCGATGGTACAAGAGTTCCAGGCAGCTGCCACCACCATCCCATCTCCAACCTCAGGGAGAGGGAGAAATATTGATAAAAGGTGTGAGAGGGGAGCTTTGGCATGACGGCGGAGGCAGACAGTATCCTGGGAACACCCATCTTTTCTTGGCAAGGGTATTCGCTCCACTCGTTGCACGACTGAATTTCTTTAACTCTCCTCAGGGTCATTTTTGCATGGGACTGCAATGTCTTTTATAATAAAAAAGCAACAACTCTGTTTCCTTCTGTTTTACATTTTTGACATTTCCAAAAAGGAACAAGATGTTAGAACAATGAAACATCTTCTTTTTCTTTTTTACAGACCCATCTGTCATTAAAAGACAGTTTACTTAACCTCTCTTCTCCTCTGCGAAGCTGATGGATGAGGCTGGACAAGAATTGCAGGATCCAGTAAGTGAGGTGCTATTTGCGTCAGCAGCAGCAGTGGTCCTTGGGGAATCATCTACCATTTTTATTGTTTCAGAGAGAGATGTGGAGCAAGAGGGGAGCAGACTGATTTATTATAGTTGGTGGAATAGTATTTCAAGTTAGGCAAATGGAAATTTGGAATCTCTGTAGGTACAAGCCTTGCATGAGGGCCTTGCTTTTGGCAGGAAGGTTTCACAAGAATATTCATGCTTGGAGCCTCCAAGAGAGACTGAAATGGTGTTGGAGGCTGACTTAGGAATCAAGAAAGTCGTGTGTCAGCGAAGAACCATAATGCAGATTTACTCAGGACTGTCCCACATGAAATGTGCTCAGATTTCTCACTTAAAATCAGAAGTTTATGAGTTAAAATCAGAAGTTTAACTCCACCTGGCGAGACATAAGAAGAGAGAATAAAATAACCAGTGAAATTCTAGTCTGCTTCGAATCAACGTCCATTTTGCCGTTTGCCAGCAGGGCTTCCTCGGCCCTCCTGAGACCACTGGAGAGCAGGAGACGAGCCCCAACACCCAGCAGAGTCCCAGCCACCAAATCTGCTGTCTGAGCAGTGGTCTCGCCCGCAGCGTTATTAACAGGTATCTTCTTTTACCCAAGGCCTGATGTGAAGGCCCCTTCTCCCTCCTTCTCCTGGGGAAGTCTGGCCGCAGAAGTGACCACTGCACACGAGGCCTGTGGAATTTGGGGATATTTTTGAAGATCAAGAGCCGGACAGAGCCCAAACCCCCGTGGCTGGGGGAGCTGGGTGTCTTGCAAAGTTCTCCAAAGCCCCTGCAGCCCGTGCCCGGGGGGCTGCCCTGCTCAGCCCAGGGACACGCGGGGTCCCGCAGCTCCCCCTCCACCCCACGCCCTTCTCCTGCTCCTCCTCCCGCCGCAGGCAGCTTCTGCTCGTGGGTAAACCAGCCGGCAGCAGCTCTGCTCCAGCCGAAACACCCAAGGATTCAGCAACGGATTTGACATCGACACGGAGAGCTGGGGGCAGAGGCTGCTCCAAGAGAAGTGCTCTGATCTGACCAAACCCCTGACATACTCTTCCTGCCCTCCTCATTCCTCTATGAAGGCAGCTCTTCGTCCCAATAGCTACGTTCACGCTCGTTCATGTTCAAATTAATTCCCTTGATTAATCAGCAGCTGTGAACAGGTGATGTCATGGGCTCTGACACGAGATTGCCATCCAACATGACACTTCTCACCTTTTCTTTCAGGGAAACAAGGGCTGTGCTGGCCGGGGACCAGGCCGAGTCCCTGCATGGAGAAGCAACGCTGCGCTCGCTGCCTCTCTTTTCCCATCCTTGCTGGAGATAGGACTTGCTTACTTGCTGACCGGTGGAAAAACTAAGTTCCCTGGCAAGAATCTCGGCAGCACCTGCAGCGTCTCAAAGGCAAAACACTCTGCTGGTGGCAGGGGAGTCCTCACAGCCCGGGCAGGGCAGCAGAGCTTCCCCTTTCCCTCGCAGGACACCCGGCGCCGGGGCACTCCAGAGACCAGGCGGTCCCCACACGGATTTCAGTTTTGGTCGGAAGACGTCTGGAAGCAGGATGGAGTCCCTCCAAAGCGAGCTGTCATGAGGAACAAGCATTTCCTTCACATCTACATGAAAACATGTGCCTCAGCTTTTGGCTGCCTCCGAAACACGGGGATGATGGTTTTCCCAGGCAGGGTGCAGGACACTGAGCTGCTGGCGAGATCCGCCTGGCAGCTGCTAGCAGATGATGTCTCTTGAGTTTACCAGAAATGGGAGTCTGTCTGGAGTCAGGGTTGCGCTTCATTTTCCATTAAAAACGTGATTTGCAGCCCTCACCTTTTTCTCTCTCAACACGGTGTTCTTAAAGCCTGAAGGAGCCTCAGAGGCTTTTCCCAAAGGCTGGAGTGAGCCCGAGGCACTTGCCAGATAAAGCAGCTCATAAAGGGGGAGGCAGGGCTCAGCCCTCTCCCAAACCCGGTGTTTTTTGTCAAGTCCTATCTCCAGCACGGCATCAGCTGACATCTGGTCTAACCTGTTCTCTGCAAGAAAAAAGAAGAAAAAAGGCTGTCTTTGACACGGTAGTCTGGAGGGGTTACTTTTGGAATAGCTCTCATGGCTTATTTTTCATGTTGGTTTTCAAACACTTCAGACTGTATGCAGCACCCTGACAGTTATGATTGCAGAAGAGTTTTGGTTGATTCTGCCTCGCCGACACGAGCTGCGCTGCAGGCGAGCTGAATTAGAACAGCTCTTACAGCACTCGCTTTTCCAAACCATTACGGAAGAATGAGATTGCAGGCAAATATTTTCCACTAATAAGCTTAAGCATTAACAATTATGGAAGCTTTTTCATGGGTAAATGCAATTAAATTATTGCAGCAATTCAGAGTATCAGTGGAGTTTGAAAGCCTTTAATTAATTTTGATTACATTGGAAATAAGCATAATAATTTGAGAATAACAAACCAGATCAGTCCCCGGGATTACTTCATTGAAATGGATTACATCATACCCAAAATAAATTTTGGCCTTTTTTTTTTTTTTTTTCTGGCATTTAGGTAAGCCCTGAAAAATCCCCAAGTGGCTGATGAATGTTAAAGGAAATATAAATTATAGTCCTCATTTGTGACCCACTTATGTGCCAAGGGAAACACCTACTGATTGCAACGGGCTGGGGAGCAGGTATCATGCTGCAAAACTCCTCCAGAAAGAGCTGTCCCTGGGGCAGCAACTGACGAAATTCCCTTCCTCGGAACTCCCAACCCAATCAGACACAGCCTCCAAGGAAGTACTTTCTCTTTTCCCCCTTTTTTTCACTTGCACTATTCAAAAATGGAGAGCAGGGATTTACATACAAGCTACTAAATAATCTCCTGAATTCAAATTAGTTTCCACTGGTTAGGCTTATTTTTTCCATCTGCATTTAAGGCGAGGAGATCAGACAGCCTCTCCTTTCAACAAGCTGGCGACGTAGAAAGATGGATGATTCCTAAGGAACTCTGTGGTGCTGACGTGGGGATCGTGGAGCCCTTTGCAGTGGAGAATCCACTGGTGCATCCAATTGCAGGAGGAAACTGAGGGTAACGGGAGGCCCTTTCTCCGACCGAAAGCCTGGGTCCTCCTGCAGACAGGGCTTCATTTAAATGATTTAGAGTGCTTAGTTTAAATGCTTTGCAGAACACTATTGATTGTGTTGGTTTGGCTTCTAAATTTTAAATGTCAAATAAAGGCACGGGAACCAAATCAAAGAAAGCAGGGTTTGCATATCTCCGGCTTATTTCATTTGCAAAAAGCACTTAGTTAGCGCTTTACACGCAGTTTTTTCCTTTGGAGGAGCCACGGAGACTTGTGCAATCTGAGAACTGGCACCTGGATATTCCATTCCACGCGCCGCACCGCCGCAATCACGGGGCGCCCGCTGCGTTAGAGACCCAACACTGATTTCTGCTTCCCTTCAGAGCACAGTTTGCGCCACGGGTTTCCCCACTCGGCTGCAGAACCCTGAGTTAAGGCCCGAGAAACCGGGAAGAGGCTTCCCAGGAGGGCAGGGAGGAAGGGCCCCGTGAGAGCAGCACCCTGCTTGGTGGCTTCTGGGCTTGTGCTCCTCAGCGTGGGCAGCGCTAGGCAAGAGCCCTCCCGTGGAGCCAACTTGGTGGTTGCAGAGCAGCCTTGACGGGACCTCCATGTGAGCAATGGGAAGGGTGGCTTTGGATCCTCCCAGGCAGAGATGACACCAAGGTCTGGGTTTCACACAGCCTGGCCGTGTGCTGCCTTTGGCAGGAGAAGGTGGCCGCTACCACTAGCCATCCTGTAATGTCAGTCTGTCACTTAACTTTCTTATTACTGCTTTAACTGTAAGTGTGTTAAGAAGGAAAGGTTCCGTTTCAGCTTGAATAAAATATTTTCCGCAACTCAGAGCAACATTTCACAGTCTTTTCTGCAAACACAACCAAGCCCCAGGTATTTCTGCTGTGGAGCCGTTCAAACAGACTTGAGCCCAGCTCTGATTTATTTGGCTCTGCCACTCAACTGAAGAATGATTCCAGAGACCAAAGAACCAGAACCTCATTCCATACGTGAAACACACACACGTATGTAATAAGCAGGAGGCTCTGTCAAAGCGCTTACTCTCTTGGAAGTGGTCAGACCTCAGAAAGGTTCCTGTGTCCGTGCCATATTCTGGAAGTGTGTGCAGGACCTGGGAAGCCAGCCTGGACAACCAGCATCCTCAATCAGTGCCCAAGCCGCAAGCGCTTCCCTCCCTGCTGCTCAGGCCTCCCACTGCCTTTGCCTCCTGGTGGCTGGAGGATCTCCTTGCCATCAGAAACCCTAACCTGCTCTCCCTGCGTGTGTGCAGGCAGCTCTTTACCTCCTTGCATGAACTCGGCATTGAGACCGGAATCAGAGGTTCCTTATTCAGCTATAACCTCTCCAGCAGAAGCAAGTTCATGTTTCCCAGGTCTAGGGAAGTGCTTGGCTCCGAGCTGGCTGCTGGGTGCAAGGCAGTGGGTGCCACTCAGCCTCACTAGCGACACGCAGCACTCCTGGCACCAAAGCACTTCTCACCCAGGGTAAATATCACCCTGCCCCTGGTGCAGACAGAAAAACTAAGACAGGGAGAGGTAAAGACCCACATTTTCCAAACAGTTCAGTGATTTTTGGTGCCTCTGTTCCTGCATGTCCCGAAGGAAACTGGTCTGGATTGACCCATGTCTTCATGAACCTCATGCTTCTCATGAAGTGGAGATTCCTGTCTGCTCAGTATGCACAAAAGCGAGGCCCAAAGTATCTCAAACTCAGCATGTGAAATGAGTGCATGGGAAAACATTGGTCTTTCAAATGCTACTCTTGCTCATACAGAAAGTCACCAGCATTACTGTTTCCTTTTCTCAATTACAGTAAAGGTATCTTTCTTTGTTTTACATAACACCTCTGATCTTGACATTGTTTATCACAGCTTTTCTATTCCCATTCAAACCTGCAAGGCATCCACAAATACCACCGCAGCATTTGTGGAGGTGCACTTGCTTTTCCCTGATGTTCATGGGACTGAATTCATCCCGCAGGATGAGGAAGATGAAGCTACTGCTGCTTTTTCTGTCACACAGAGCTGTACTGCAGCTCCCTGACAGCAGGACACCCACTCTCTGTCTTGCTGGTCTTTCTGCTGCCTTCCCTGACAGCAGAGGCTGCAGCTGAATCGCTTGGTGTCTGCTGGGCAATGTGGGGCCAGATCCTTCACCAAGGGTTTCCCAGGAAAGTTCCTGATTGAACCAGGCACAGACTAAGGAAGCTGCCTATATTTGCACAGACCTGATGTACAGAAGACCAAAGTCAATGAATTCAGCACAGAACCACACTTTTATGCAGCTTTCTCAGGTGCTCCCGTCTACTCTGTCACAGTGCATTGTGCAGGCTGGGTTTTTTTCCTGCTCTTTTCGCCTCCTTATCTTAGGATCTTATCATTTCTATGATGGTTTCCTCAGACGGGCATTAAGAAAAAGCAAGTACACATCCCCAGACACCACGGACGTGTGGGGTGGAGAACCTGCGCTTCATACTCCAATGAAAGGCGGGTGATTCTGTGCGATTTGCGACATCCTCCCCTCTCCAATGGCCTGTTCCCTAGTGACATTTGCCAGACTAGCTCCCCGTGGCAGTGCCAGGTCCCTGTGCCTCTCTCCTTCCCCGGCCTCATCCGCAGGCTCTGCCAGGCCTCCGGAAGGCAAGTTGCAGCGAGGCCGAAACGCAGGCAGTTCATGCAGCAGCCCCGGCCCTGCAGGAGCTGCTGGGGACGGTGCCTCTCGGTGACCCCTGCCCAGGGGCAGTGCCGGTGCCTGCAGAGCACACACTGCTGTTCTGCACGGAGAGGCAGCGAGGCGTACGGGCACCTCACGGGGCACCAGGGAGAGGCGAGTGAAACGGGGTCGGGGCAGGGAGAAAGGCTCCCGCCGTGGTGCTCACCGCAGGCTACAGATGGGCAGCAGGATCATCCCCACGGTGTAAGGCCTTGCAGAACTTACAAATCTGAAGATCTTCTTGAAGCAATTGATGTTTCTTTCATGCAGGGGGGAGAAGAGGGCAGTTACAAAGACAGAAAACACCAGGTACTTGTTACTGTTATTTCTTTGACACCCATACTTGACCCTTTTTGATTTATAAAATAAATCGCTCTTTTTAAATCTAGTTTTTATTGAACTTACTTACAGTTTCATTGTAGAAGAGAAATTTAAAAAAAAAAGGAGCCCTAAGGTTTTGAAAAGCTGCAGTGGTTTAACTGTAGTTTTGATTTCAAACTGCTTTGTTTGATCAGTAGAAAACCCCTGTGCGAACTTTCTTATTTGGTTTATCTTGAAATGAAATAAACTCTTTAACTACCACATAATCGAGAGTCAAACTCGCCTGAACTAGTTTAACTAAGTTGCTTCAAAACCTAATTAAAGGCCCGATTCAATGGTGCTAATGCAAAGTTCAATAAACTAAATGCCAGTGAAGACTATTTTGGGAATGGCCACTGCTGATAAAGGGGAAGAGGTTAAAACCAACTTTAATGAATCTGCATTAAAAGTGAAGTAGATAAACTATTCTAGGAGTCTCTGCGTAGCAGAGCCTGCAGGCGAGGGGCAGTGAATCCCATGGAAAGCCGCAGCCGTAGCACGAGGAAGCGGCTGAAGTTCAGAAACAGGCAGCAATAAAGCGCCGCGTGTGTCTTTATTTTTCTAAGCAAAGCCCGAAACAGCACGCGCTCCTCCCGCCCCAGCGCAAAGGGAAAAAGCGGCCAGCCGGAGCGCGGCCAGGAACGCTGCAGCAAGGGGCGTTTCACGGACCAGATCCCTGCGGAGGGCTATGGGGGCAGCCGATGCACCCCGCAGGGCGCGGGGGGCAAGGACGGGCTCTCCGAGGGCGCTCCGCAGGGCGGACACCAAAGGCTCTGCCAGCTGCGAAGCGGACACCCGTGCGCGCAAGGCCTGTGCCCCCTAGTGTACACGCCAAGACTCTGCCTTACAGGAGACGGAGTCGCACATCTCCGCAAAACACGATGGGAAAAGCACGCCTGGATGCAAATGCGGAATTTGTATTCCTTGGCCACATCCTTCCCGCGACGCCTCCCAGCAGAGGGCCCAAGAAGATGACATGGATCCATCTGCAGTGTTGAGCGGAGCGTCCTGTTCCGTCTGCCATGCGCGTCCGTGAAGACGCCTGCTAGTCTCCTTTTCCCCACGGCTGATCTCACTCCACTAACCAAACCGTGCAGCGACCGCTGCCTTCCCTCAGAAGGGAGCACTCTTTGTTCATGGCTTTCTTACCCACGGGAAGGGGAGGTCTGCCCACTTCTCTGGGCCCGGCGTTGTGTGCAGGTCACTTCTGGGCCTCGTGTATTTATCTCCCAAAGAGATACCTGATTTTGTTAATGTTGAGCTCCTTCCAAATAAACCATTTCTGATTCAGACATTAGTATCGTCAAAAGAGCTTAGTATTGGCGCTACCTGGAAAAAATAAAGCCTCACTTTCTAGGTCAGCACTGCTTTTAGACTCGGTAGGGATGCACGTCCCCACACTGTCCTGAATGAAAGGAGCACAGTTCTGGGAAGAGCAGAGTAGCCACAAGGCTGCATTTCGCTTGCGGCAGATGAGAGAAACCTTTTGCAATGTTAAAGGCGGAATACTAACACTAAAGTTACTATCCTTGGACTTGTACCTGATGCCACTCTACCTAAGCTGGCAGACCAATGCGCAAGCGAAGAGGTGCTCCCGTCCCTAGGTCAGGGACAAGGCCAGGTTTTGCTGGCCTTGCATTGGTCTGGATGCATCACTGTGATTACTTTCCAACTGCAGACCCGGTTGGATTTAATTTCTATTCCCCTCCCAACTCCTTGGCCATGTCTGTTTGATCCAGGCCTCATGTTTAGCTCATCCCTATGGACCCTAAGAAGCAGCCCTGTGCATCGTTTCAATCATGAATGGGAAGACTATCAAGTCCCTGCAATCAATGGGGTATGGGATGGCCTCAGGTCTGTGTAACACCATGGAAGACGTTTATGGCATGAACGTTCACAGCACCGGGAGCATCCATCCTAGACCAGTTAGTGTCTCCTCACAGTGGAGACCTCCTTCCAGCCGTGAGACCCACGGTCTGCCGACTGTAGGAGCCTCAATCTGTATTTTGTATCCAACTTCTTTAGGAAGGAGGATACATCATGTTCCTCTGTAGTAGAGTGCAAGCCCAACCCATTCAGTGGGATCTGAGGCCTCATGATGCAGCCAACAGATGCGATTACTCTTTATAAATCAGCGCAACACAGGAGTGTGACACCAGTGTGTGACGCATGCTCATGGCCAGCACTCGGTCATGAGCGCCGTCCGCGTGCTGAAAAACCTTATGACCGAGCAGGTTTCCTTCAGTCAGGACAAAGACGCTCACTTTGGGATTCAGTAACTACCCTTCCTGGAGACACTGCGGATTTGCAGAGTGGAATAAACCCAGCAAAGCCCTTAGGATGCACTGCCTACACTCTAGTAGTGTAAAACCTCAGATATTTGGGACCTGACTCTACTCACATCTTCAGCATAACCATAAGAAGCTTTTAATGCTATTTTGAAGGATGGTGGTGTGTGTGTTTCCATTTGAAAGCCAAGACAGCATCTCAGCGTTTGGGTCTGTGTCCGTAGTCCCATTTCTGGGTATTATTTATATCTCCTGAAATGAAACAGCCACAGTTTCTTGGATATATTTGGAGGATTCTAAGAGCCCTGGACAAAACGCTCCCCGAAATGTCCTGCTCTAAGCTTCTAAGTGCTAAATGAAGCCAACAAGGGCAGCCCCACAGACTGTCCCCACGCAGAGCGGAAGAGCAACCAGGCCGATGGATCCTGGGGATGGATTGTAACCTCCTGGGCAGAGAAATTGGGACACAAGTTTTTTAGCATTATTTTTTAGGTATGGCCACACTCTACATTTTTTCCTTCATGGAGAGGGCTTTACAGATCTGCTTAAAGAAGAAACAGGGAAGTATTTCTGGTGTCCCTATGAAGAGGGTGTGCAGGGTTCATAAAGAGCCCTTTAACGTGCTCTCAAGTCAGATGTCTCTCATGTGATGCAGCTAGAAATACATGAAATAAAGGGACGTGCTGGGGGGAGCTGTAGGGAACTAACCCTTGGGGAAGGGCGGCTGACACGCGCCTTTGTGCCCATGTGGTCGCACACTGGGGGGCCCTGAGTTAAGCGGCGTTTCAGCCCCGAACACTGGACAGGCAGCAGCTCGGCCCGCAAACGCCCTGGCTTTGAGCTGCTCCTTGCCCTAGAATCACACCATTTGCCGGGCAGGGGCGCGTGCAAGGCGGGAAGGGCTCAGCTGGGCTGGGAACTGTGAAAATGCCGGTGTTATTAAATGCGGCTGGAAGGGACAGGCGGGATCCCGCCGAACCGCCAGCGCGTGGGGCAGCGGGGCACGCGCGGCCAACATGGCGGCTCCGCGCAGGCGCCAACATGGCGGCTCCGCGCAGGCGCCAACATGGCGGCTCCGCGCAGGCGCCACCCCGGCGGAGGCGACAGCACAACGCGAGGCCTCCCTCAGCTGCCTCCTATTGGCCAGCCCCCATGCCACCCTTCTCTCCTATTGGGTAATCCTGCGGACTGGGCGGAGGCTCTGGGAGGAGCGACGTCCGCTGCTGCGAATGGGAGCGGCGCTGCGGCGGGAGTGGAAGGCGCCGGAGCCAATGGGAGCGGCGCACCGGGGTCCGTGCCGGGCCGGGCCGTGCCGGGCCAGGTGAGGCCGGCTCGGGCGGCGGCGGCGCGGGGGGCTCGCGCGCGCGGGGCGTTCGCGCCGTTTTTGTATAGCGCGCGGCGTTCGCGCGGCGCCTCCGGCCCTGGCAGCGGGGCACGGACTGGAGCCTTGCCGGCTGGCGAGGGCACATGGACGCGGTTCTGCCTAGGTAGGTGCGCGGCAGCACGTGCAGGGGCGCTTCATATACATAGATATATGTATATATGTATGTATATATATATAGCGTGTGTGCGTGTAGGTGTTTGCACAGTGCATGCTACGGGTTAATTAATTCATGCGCGCACATGTATGTGTGTTATTCATGTATAGGTCTATGTATACGTGTGTGGGTGCGTATGTAACTTACTGTAATTTGTCCCTTTCCAGCGCTCTCCCGGGGCCCGGCAGGCGCTTTGGGCCCGTGAAGCGCCCGGTCCGGCCGCCCGGTGCGGCGGCCACGCGCGCGGGGCCGGCAGGGAGCTCGCCGGGCCCGTAGGGGCGCCCAGGGGTGCGCAGGGGCGCCCAGGGGTGCCTAGGGGTGCGTAGGTGCACGCAGCCGCGCAGCCTCCTCCCAGGGCCTCCCCTGGGGTCACCTCTGCCCGCCTGGGCTGGACCTGGCGCGTTTGCACCTCCTGCCCTTGCGGGAGGCATCCGAAAGGTTAAACTGCCTTTCGTTGCCTTCTAATTTTGGCCCGCTACTTAGAACTTCTGAAACTTCTTTTTCTCGCTCTTCTCATCTGCTGACAGCAGCGGGAGAGCATTAGGCTCTCAGCGTGGAGCCCTCTTGATCTAAATATAGCAAATGCAAACCCTTTCTCCTCATCTAAATGCTGTCCGAGAGGACAATATGTATAAGCAGGAGCTTAAACCCTCACATGGGTTATTAAGTATTCTGCTAACCTAGAGCAGCTGTTCTGTGCTGTGCATCATGCTGGTGTTGTATATTATGGATGAAGAGCAATGCAGTGCGAGGGATGGAGGGCAACGGGGATGCTGTAGCCTGGTATTAAAGGGAAACTGGGGCTGGATCCTAGAGTTAGGGGAATTGGCCTGGCCCCACTGAGGTCTGTGAAGGGGATTCAGCCCAGCTGAACAAGGAGCTCCCTTGCACGGAAGACATCTGGGAGGAGGGAAGCGGCAACTTCAGCTCCACAGAGCTGCTGCATCGTATTCCCACCTCTGCTGTTTGCTTAGGAGAGACGTTTCATACTGCCCTGCCTTTTGGGCCCTTTCGTTTTTGCCGTAGGGTTTTGAGTTTAGTCCTTTGGCACTGGGAATACCTTGCGGTTTTGAACGGTTCCTAACAGTCTGAATCCGTCCGCAGAGGAGGAGAGGAGAATTGTGCCTGGTCTCCTGTGATTTCTGTGCTCCCTCCGAAGCCCGTGTGGCACCTGCGGTTCCTTTTCCGTGTTTATCCTGCTGGGCAGCAGACCATGCTCCGGAGAGCCCCGTGAACACAGGTACGTGTGCACCCCGCTGCCTGCCCACGGCTGAAAAGGAAGCCTCTTGGTGCCAGCCCTTCCTGCCTCTCCTGAAACCTCCTTCCTCTTCCCAAGATCGGCCTAGAAAATGCATCATCTGTTGCTCAGAAGTGTCTTTGCACCCTGGCCTTTGCTCCTTGCCTTTGCTGGCAGTCTGTTTTTGAGGGAGAGGAACAGAACATGGCCAGCTTACAGATTGCAATTTTACAGCGTGAGATTTCTCTCTCTCCACCTAGGATATAGGTGTTGATAATTAGTAATTTGTTCTTGAAGGTGGTTTATCTCCAGTGGGTACAACTAGGGTGTTGAAAGTAGGCTAACTGGTCCCTCCTGAGGTCCTCTGCAGTATTCCTCTGTTCACATAGCTGAAATTGCCTGGCAGTTTGATTTGGAGAGGGAGGGAAGTTCTTTAATACTTTGATTAAATTGTTAAAACCTAAGTTTTGATCCCAGACTATTGGAGAATAAATCTTGACTTCTTCCCTGGGCTCCAGCATGAGCAGCAGGTCATGCTTTAAGGTGCATGGGTCCCAGATCTAGGTACCTGCAGTCAGGTACCTGCATAGCTTAACCTGTTCAGACTCCACTGATCCACAGTTATGTCAGGCACGAATGACTGCATATTAAACACGCACCCACTCCTTTAAAGAAGGACTGAATCATATAACTGAACCAGAACCTAGGCTCTCAACTGTGAATTATGAGTCCCTGCGTGCTCAGCCAGAAGAATGTGAAGCATCCAGAGTGTGGAGATTTCAGGCCCTCTGAGAAGGACGCACAAAAACGCAGGTGTGGGGAGGCTCGCTCGCTGAGAGCACAATATTACTGTGGAACAGCCAGCCCTGGCTTGAGGCTGCTCCTGCATCAGCCCCCATTAACTCTGTTGTTTAGAGTCATGGAAGGAGGAGCAAAGTGGCAAGAAAAGGCTTCAAAAGAAGGCAGAAGGGCAGATGTCTGAAAAATGTCTCATTTGGGCAGGCTGGGTTTGCTTCCTAAAGTTTTATGAAGGTGTCACGTGTTCAGGAGGTTGTGGAAGAAAGGGCAGTCTCCCACTCCCTGCTTTTGCTAGTTCTGATCCTGCTGTGAGTTCCAGTTTTGTCAGTGAGAGGCAGGAATCTCCTGCCGAGCTCGGAAGTACCCGCTGCGAATGCTCGAGCTGGCTGGCAGGCAGCATGGACTGCTGGCTGGGCCGCGACAGCACAGTGCAGATTTAAGTGATGGTGTCCGAGTCCATGGCTTCTTCAGCTTCCTTCTCTGAGTCAGATATGTTCCTGAGATGCATTATTTTTTTCCCCTCAGGAATCCTTGAGTAGAATACTGCAGAGAAGAGGAGATGATCTTGTAGAGATTACAGCTTTTTCGTGCATTAAAGGTCTGGTTTTGCTTATGGTTGGTAGCTGGGAATAAGAAGGTGCCTGGATTATCTTTACTGACTCAGTTGCTTTGTTAAGTGGTTAACGAACACTAAAATGAATTAACATATTGCTCATCTTTACAGTTTCCTGTAATGCTGGTCTTAAGAGCATTCTGAATTAGCCAAGATGCATCTCCTGCCTCCAGTGACTTAGCAAGAAGCAGCTCTTCTTTTTGTTCTGCACTGTGCTACTGCTTGGTTTGCTTTAGACACAGCAGTATGTGGAAAGAGGCCAAAACATCCCAGCCCCACTGTTAACCTCCAGATTGTCGTGTTCTTCCTCACAAGGCAACACAGGGAGGGAAAAAAGAGGGTTGGGGAGAAAGCAACTGTGGAAGCTGTGACAAAGAACTGTCACGCTGACTGGGTGCGGTTGGTTCAGCACCGTGTTTCACTGTCCTCCTAGGCTGCTAGGAAGATGGTGACATGAACTGAATGGGTTGTCATGCCCTGAGTGACAGCAGACTAAATCTTCTGTTAGAGGTGCAGTTATGCAGCCTGCTGTGGGTTCCTGGCTGAAATGGCACCTCCTCTTCAGACTTCCAGGTGTGTTGGTGCTGCGGTGCTGACTGTGTCTCTCTCCTCCTCCTTGTCCCCTCAGGCTTGAGCAGTGCGTGGCCGTGCCGCCCCAGTGCTCCTCGGAAGAGCGATGATGATCACGTTCACCAACAACTCGGACAGCGAGGAGGAGCCCTGCAATGAGAGAACCTCCCTGATGTCTGCAGAGAGCCCTCCGGTGCCCTCCTACCAGGATGGCCTGCAGGCCCCCGAGGCGGGGGAGGCGCAGACACACAGGGTAGGCCGGTGTCCTTTCTGGGGCCTGAAGAGCTACGGGACAGTGACAGATGCTGCCCTGTCACCCTCAGTCCCTTCCAGCAGCCTGGCTCCTAGGACTGGCTTTGGCCTCTGTTGCCTCTGTCCTGTTGCTGTCTCAGCCAGCAGCAATATTGCCTGTTGCCATTTTCCTCACTGTGACTTTTTTCCCCTTTTTATGTTCATATATGCTCCTCCCCTTCCCCTTTTATTTTGATGAAGATGCAGGCTTTTAACCAGCACCCAGTGCACATGTGACTGTTGCAGATTATCCTTTTCAGTCCTCTTGTTTTGCCAGAAACCCGTTGTCCACTGTGGTGAAGTGCAACAAGCAGAATCTTGTCCTACCTGCAGCCAGGCAGCTTGGATGGCTCCCACAGCCATGCTGGGCTTGCTGTACCAAACTGGGCAGTCTTAGGCCACCTCGGATTTCTTCTCTCGTGGTTTGGCTCCCCTCACCCTTTCTGTGCGTGGATCTGTCTGTATGACTGGAGAGCTCTCAGATACTCGTGCTTTTGACTGAAATGCCCTATTGCAGCCTTTTTGTAATTTATTTCTTAACCATGCTGTTCAGTTAAATACCTTTCTAGAGGAAGAAGTTGTTATGCTGCAGAAGCCCACAGCAGCTCCTTGGAATAAGACTAAGTGGAGCTGTGAACAGCAAAGAGAGGATCATGTTATACCTTTGCAAACTTCTCTTTTCAGAAGAGGCGAACAGGCAGCGGCCGCAGCCCCAGCAGCGCTGCCAACGGGAGCACGTCCGGCTCGAGCCTTCCAGTGAGAGAGAGCGCCCAGGAAAACGAAGAGGAGGAACTGACTCTGAAATATGGAGCAAAGCATGTAATCATGCTCTTTGTGCCTGTCACCCTTTGTATGATTGTTGTCGTCGCCACCATAAAGTCAGTGCGCTTCTATACGGAGAAAAACGGGCAGCTGTAAGTGGGGTCTTCCGAACAGCCTCCGAGTACCCGGGATCCCTAGTGTTCCCCAAACATGCCCAGCACGTGTGTGTCTGTGCACAGAGTGCCCCCCTGGCAGGGCGGGAGAGTCTTTACCCAACTCCAGGTATCTCTGCAAGCAGGCAAAAGGTCTCACCCGAGTGCACCTAATGCCCCAAGTTCATCTGTGTGAGTTTTTCCGTCCCTGTGTCACCACGATTCATTGGCGCTGTCACTTGGGTGCCCTACGCAGAGCTGCTCTGTGAGCAGAGCTGGAGTGAAGCTGCTCCATGCTGCAGCACGAAAAGCCTAGGCTGAATTCCCAATCCATTCACCTGCTGGCGGGCAGCGACTGGGGAATAGCATGCTCATTTGGATGAGTGAGAAAACTCTCATTTCCTGATGACATTTCTGTTTCCTGAACACTCACAGTGTGGATACATAATTCTATCCGGCTCTTGTGGCTGTGCCCAAGAGCATTCCTGGGGCTGGAAGGGGGACACTTGACCGTGAGGGTGGAGACACGGGGCAGTGGTTCCCTGAGCTGAACCAAAGGAAACAAAACTTGTAGCATGAGCAAGACGGGATAAAAACATTCAGACTCTTTTCATGTAGAGAAGGGGAGGAGGGCAGCACCTATGTTGTGTCCTTAGTGTTATTGTGAAGAGGGTCCAAGGACATGCAGTAAGAGTTGCAAAACTTAAAGCTGTTTATGGCCTATTTTTATTTATATATTTATTTTGTTCAGGGCTTGGCCAGCCCTAACGGCTCCGTAGTTTAATCTGCTGTGGCCGAAGACCACTAATTGATAATTAACTGGAGCCAGGCCCCTTCGAAGGCTATTGTTTACGGTCCTCCACAGTCACACCTCCCTTTCTCCTACACAGAGCGACCCGCTTTATTTTGGGCTGGCCTGTTAGGAGGGGATAGCTGTGTGCTTCACGTGGCCTTTGCTGTGTGCTGCAGGATCTACACGCCGTTCAGCGAGGACACACCGTCCGTGGGCCAGCGCCTCCTGAACTCCGTGTTGAACACGATCGTCATGATCAGCGTCATCGTCGTCATGACCGTGTTCCTCGTTCTGCTCTATAAGTACCGCTGCTACAAGGTAGGGCTCTCGTGCCACAGCCAGCGGGTGCCCTTTGCCACGTGCTGTGAACTTCCAAGCGGAGCTTGTGCGTCAGGCAGAGCCCTGGTCACTGCAGTGGCTGGGCCGTGTTTCAGTTGTGGCACGAATCTCATTGCGGGGAAGTCTTTGTGAGCGGCGGTGGAGCTGCGCTCCAGCATAGGCTCTGTTCTTATGTTGTAGTTAATGGTAGGCTCTTAAAAATGAGGCTGGTTGCTCTGTGCTGGACAGGTTTGAGTCTTCTCCATCTGACTAAAGAGTTAGGGGGTCGTACTTAGGGACTGAGCTGTACCATCTAGTGCAAAAGCCTCCTCCTCGATTTTGGATGGGTTTTGTGGGAGCTGGTGTTAGTCCTGCCCGTGGAGGCTCTGGTGGAAGGGTAGAAGGCATGGAGGAAAAAGCATATTTGGCTCCATGGCAGCCTGTCCAGGGAGCTGTGTGAGGTACCAGCTCAGCGCTTGACTGCCAGGCCCTCATGACTTCTAATCCTGACCCTGAGATGGATTTTCTGCAGAGCCTTGGGCAAATCCCTTCCCTGCCACACAGAGAGGCTGTGCCAGCCTATCTGAACTGCAAGCCAGTGATGGAAGTGGGTACGGAAGAGATTAAAAAATAAATACCACCAGGTAGACTGTAAAATGGTGTTGATGGGAGAATGAACCAGCAGCCCCTTTGGTCACTGTCTCTTCTTGCCCTTGGCAGTTCATCCATGGCTGGCTGATCCTGTCCTCTTTGATGCTGCTCTTCCTTTTCACCTACATATATCTCGGGTGAGTGGATATATTGCAGGTATCATGGCAGTTCAGAAATTCCTTGCCTCTGTTTAAAAAAAAGACACCCTAATTTAAACAAAGAACAGAATGCTGCTCTCCTTCTGCTCCCAAACCTTGTGTCACATTTGTAGTGAGTTTCTGGAGTCACTGGTATTGGTCCCAAGTGGTTTCTAGAAGGGCTGTCATGTGAAACAGCTGGAGCTGCTTGGCTAGCTGGAGGTTCCCAAAACATACTGTTGAGATGTCATGGTAAGAATCATGTCCAAAATGATTCTTCCTGCATCCTCCTGGTGTAGCAGGAGACTTCTCTGTTCAAGAAGAGCTAGTATAATGTTTTGCTGGTCGGTTGCCTTTCTTGTTCGGTTGCCTTTCTTGTTCAGCTGAATTTCCCTGTTGTATTCCATTCCAGGGAAGTACTGAAGACGTATAACGTGGCCATGGATTACCCCACTCTCATTTTAATCATATGGAATTTTGGGGCTGTTGGAATGATTTGCATCCATTGGAAAGGTCCTTTGCAGCTTCAGCAAGCATATCTCATTATGATCAGTGCTCTAATGGCACTGGTTTTCATTAAATACCTGCCTGAGTGGTCAGCGTGGGTCATTCTTGGTGCTATCTCTATCTATGGTAAGTCTGGGCTGTGATGCATATGGGCAGGTTTCTCTGAGGCAAGCTCGTGGCTGTGCCATGTCACTCAGGTGACTTCATGGGGCCACCAGCTTTGGAAAGAGGACAGGTGGCAAAAAAAGCTGACTTGTTGGCTTGTCTTTTGGGAACTTGTCCACGTGTCACCTGCTTTCTTCCTCATACCGTGTCTTTTCTTCCTTAAAGTGGATGACCGAGTCATGACTGAGCTATTGAACCACATCTAACTGCATGTGAGAGTGGTTGGATATTAGCAGTAGCAACCTGGGAGTCCTGCAGGATTCAATTACGGCCTGTCAGGAGATCGTGGACTTGAGTCCAGCTAAAAGTTTCAAGAGAACCTGCAGAACAGGAGGTGTCTGGGAGGTGATGGTTCAGGTCAGCCAGGAGCTCTGATGGGGAGAGGAGGCCGAGGGAAACCACAGAGCAGCCCTGGTCTCTGTGGGGAATGGAGTCGAATGGAGCAGCAGTTGTGGAACAGGAACAAAGTGTCCCCAGCTCTTTTCTAATTAAATCTTACACCTCCGTATAAGGCTGCCACCTACTTTCAAAGCAATAATGTGGTGCTCTCAAGAGGCTTTTTATAGGAGTAACACAGTGAAAATTCTTGCATTAAACCTTGGAGAGGACATTTAAATGAACAACATCTTCAGAGACTAACAGCTGGTTGTGCAAAGCAGCTAAAACTGCCATTCAAGAAATCGCCCTGTTGATACTGTTAGATGTCACTTTGAGGGGAGAGTAATTTTTTTTTAAAGAGGGGGACTAAATATGAAGAGTAATTTGAGATGTGATTGTCTGGCCCTTTTCTCTTTGCAGATCTGATGGCTGTTCTCTGTCCCAAGGGGCCACTAAGAATGCTGGTAGAAACTGCACAGGAGAGAAACGAGCCCATTTTTCCTGCGCTGATCTATTCTTGTGAGTAAAATCAGAAGGTTAATGCTTTCAACCAGGTTAAACTTGCAACCTGTGTCTATGTCAAAACAGTGTGCACCACTGATGCACCTTTTATGTTCTGCAACAGTTTGCAGGCCTTCTTTTTCACTTAGAATGCTGTTAACTCTAGTTAGCCGAAGGGGGGCACCACCTTGCACCCCCGACCTGTGAAGCTGAAATGCTCCTTTTGGGAGTGCAGGGCAGAACATGCCTGTTCTGTGTATAAAAACCTGTGTTGGATGGATGGTTTAGCTAAGAAACAAGTGTTTCTTTAAAGGAGAAGAAAAAGATGGAAAATAAGACCAAACAGAAAGTTCTTGTGCAGAGCACTAGTGTCTCCACTGGTAGACCACATTTGGTGGCTCCCTCTAGCTCAAACAGCATTGCCTTGGCTGGGCCTGTAATGGGATAGCAGGCACTGTGTTTGCCTTGGCTGTCTTGTTTCGTGGGCATGGGCGTTTGTTTGTGTTTTTTTAATGAAATCAAGAGAAAGATATAAAGATATGTACCCTGGAACAGCTGCCTTTCATTCCCTTCCAGTGATCTCAGAATGGTCAGGTTTTGGTTTTGCTTTTTTAAATTATGTATTCAGCTCAAGAATAAACCTCAATTTATCCTTCAGTTGTTCTTCAAAATGGAAATAATCAATAGATTGACAGGAGAAGGGAGGAAGATAAAAAGGCTTAGAGACAAGTGGCTGTTCAACATCTCTTGCATATCCCCCACTTGCATCTGCTTGCTGTTAGCAGAACGTGAGCAGTATGCAGTATAACTTAGTCTCTGGTTGATTGTTATAATGCCATTGTTTCTTGGAAAATGTTTTCTTTTCGTGTAAGAACCAGAAACAAGAAAGCAAAGGAGATAAAGAACCTATTGGTTTTTTTTTTATTTTTTGCTTTCTTCGGGCTACAGAGTGGACTACAATCTCTAATTACCTGTGCTCTGAGACTCTCTCAGACACTGCATGGGTGCAGTGCCCTAATTCCCTCTCACCATCTCTCTCTGCCTTCTAAGTGACTAGAGAACCCCACTAAGGGCAAGCATTTAAAAAGCACTTACAGAAATATGGGTTTGTATTTGTAGCGATAGCTACATTCTTGACCTGCTTTTTTTATGAAATCCAACGAGACGTGACCCATATTTTACACAGTTAACTGCTTTCTTGTAGCTGCTATGATGTGGACAGTTGGAATGGCAAAGCCAGACGCAGCAGCAAGAGGGCCAAGTCAGCAGATGTGGGATACAGGTTTGTCTGCACATCACTTTTCTATACAAGCAATGTGCCAGGGAGGTAATGTGCATGTTTAAGAATCCATAATTAATGGGGGTCCCTTAATTTTGAAGATTGAAGCTTTTTTTTTTTTTTTTTNTTTTTTTTTTTTTTTTTTTTTCTCCCCTCCCCAGTTTTGTTAAATTATCTACAGAACTGAATGATCATATCCTAGCTGTAAGTGCAATTTAGCTTACCCTGCCAAGGAAAATCACTGTCTTTACGTTCACTCTTGGGTAAAGGCATATGCTCGAGGAGTACCATCAGTAGCTGACACTGGCCAAGCTTGTGTTCTAGTTAATCCTGTGGTAATTATTGGCCCTTTGCCATTATCTTTCTGAAGCATGAGTTAAAATAAAACTGCAGTCATGAAAGTGAATGAATAAAATCTGACTTGTGCTACTTGGAGCATTTCCCATTTGGTCCTGTTGTACTTCCGAGCTGACAGTGCCTCTTTCTGCTCAATAGCCATCTCAGAAAATAAATGCATGCCAAAGCTTGATGACTGAACATGCTGCTTATTTTCAGGATAAAGCCAGTGACGTACTAACTGCAGGGACACACAGTCCTGCTTTGTGACAGGCACAAAGTAGAAGCAAACCACAGATGCCCCTGTAGGAGTTCTGTGAGTCCCAGCCCATAGTCTGCTTGCTTCTCATCTGCAGCAGCAGCATCCTGTCAGGCTGTCATGGACTGGAAACTTCATGTCATCCTTTCTGAGGAAACAGGAACTGTCACCTAAAATAGTGCATTACAGGCCAGCTACTTCTAGAAGCCAAATAGCACGAGTACAGGAAAGATGAAAGGTCTCTCTTAGATGCATTTAACATGGGGGGGGGAAGCAAAAGCTATGAAGAATTATACGTGGCCACTGACTTAAGTGTGAACACCCAGCTCTATGTCAATATGATTCAGAGCAGAACTTTTCTGCTGAAGAGCAGTGCTCTTGGTCGCTGCTGGCAAGGGAATGCCTGAGCAGCGGCACGCAGGGCCGCAGCGGGGCCGGCCCGTGGGCTTGTGCTCTCCTTGTCCTGCTGGCCCCCCAGCTGCAGGCACCGGTGTGTCCCGCAGCTTGGGAGCTGCTGGGAAGGCTCCCGCTGTCTTTCCCGGCTGGCAGAGCAGTGCTTACCTCTGTGTGCTTCCCGCTGGGTGCTTGCTCACTTGTGGCACTCATTGAACGCCTGGGTCGCTGCTAAAGAAGTTGTGAACGTGTGGCCTTCTGACCTGTTTAAAATAATATCTATTTAAAATAATGTAAAATAAAACACACACATTTTCCCCCAAACTATATCCCTCTGCTGGAATTGGTCTTGACGAGCATTCCTTGGAGAAATAAAGGGCCTACCCATTCCAGAGAAAATCCATGGAAGTGTGGATTTCATGCATTAAAACAAATTATGTAACTAACTCTTGTGTTTTTTTTTTTTTTCCCTTCCCTCCTTTCTTCTTGGTTTATGTGTGTGATACCAAGCTGAGGATGGGAGAGTGAACCACAGAAGCCCTTTGCACTCAAACTCTGAAATTTTGGAGACGAGGACTCCTGGTACAACCCACCCTGTCACTTCTTTAGAGGAGCTGGAGGAGGAGGAAAGTAAGGGAAACTACATATATATATATATATATTTATGTTTTCAGTGTCATCAGGGTCAGAGCTGTATGTTTTTACCCAGTTATTTACACTTTACTCCCCACTTCAATCTATTGCCATCAATTTGAAGCACTGAGCAACCCAAGTCTTGACTCTGACTATAAATGACTTCTTGCTGTTGCACTTCTGGGCTGTGGTTCCACTGACATCTCTTGTCTATCAGGAAAATTTGAGCAGTTCCATCTTCCCTCTCCTCCTCTTTCCTTCCACCCACTTCCTCAGCTACTGCAGCTGCAGGGCAACATAAGAAAGTCTGACAGGGCAGAGGGTTTTGTTTGCTTTTTAAAGGGCAAAAGTTGAGGCTGCCAGTGCTAGTCTCTTCAGTGACCTGCAGCCCTGTCTTAGCTCGCTGTGGGGTACTAAGGATCCAGGTTGGTTGGCAGGACTAGGAACCTTCACCTGATCCCCAGAGGGCAAGAGAGAGTTGAGGAGGAAGCAAAGGAGGAGAGTAACCCTTGCTTGCTGTGCTTTCTCTCAGGGGGTGTGAAGCTGGGCCTTGGAGACTTCATATTTTACAGTGTGCTTGTTGGGAAGGCGGCTGCCACAGCTAGTGGAGACTGGAATACAACCCTGGCCTGCTTTGTAGCCATCCTCATAGTAAGTGAGCAATCCAGAAACACTGTGCTACAGTTTGTTTGGTGCTGCAGTGTTGTTGGAAGAACCAGCAGCTGGGCACTGTGAAATCACTACGGGTAACATGCTGGGTATTTAGAAGAAATTGCCAGCGTTTCCTAGCCCAGTGCCCTTTCTATAGAATCACCCTTTAAAACAACTGCCAGGAGAAACCAAATGGTTGTAGGCTGGGAAGGAGAATTCCTCAGAGCAAGGCTAAGCAGCAGCTTTGCACCTTAACAGAATTTAAATGGCTTTATCTGCTGGATCAGTAATTCAAACATAATGGTGTAGAAGCAGAACTAAAATAATCTGTAAATTCACCTCTTAGGCTCAGCTGTTTGTTAGCACTGGCTGTTTACAGTGCTCTCTCAGCAGAGAACTGAGCTCCTCAAGACTGTGGAGGAAAATACCTGAACAGCTTGTGTGAAATGTAAAGATCCTGGGAAAAGGCACCTCAGCCCACTGGTAGTTCAGGCAGGCTTCCATTTCTGTACAGTATGGAGAATATTTGCATATAGAGTTATTTATGACAGATATGCTCATATGTTTGTCTTTTTGTGTTTTTTATTCCCTTCTCTCTGGCAGGGTTTATGTTTAACTCTTTTACTGCTGGCTGTTTTTAAGAAAGCCTTGCCTGCTCTTCCCATCTCCATCACCTTCGGCTTGGTCTTTTACTTCTCGACCGACAACCTCGTGCGGCCGTTCATGGATACCCTGGCTTCCCACCAGCTGTATATTTAGCAGCAGCAGAAGTGGGAGTTAGAGGAGTCGCTTTTTTTTTTTTATTTTAACTTTGCTGTGAAGTATGGTATGCTGTTTGGAATAAGTCATTGTTTTACACTTAGTGCCATATATTTTTTAAGTAAAACACTAACTCTGTGACATGCTATATACTAAAAATCTAGTAGTTACATCTTAGGCTGACAGTTTTCACAGGAGCCCTCAGGTTTTTTGTTTTTCAGACTCCTGTGAAAAGCCTGGCTCATTGCTGATATCAGAGCATTACTTACATGTATTTGATGTGTACGTGGGCAGTTTTGAGAGCAGAAATCTGCATGTAGCATGGGCTGGTGGAGAGATGAAGGGTCTAATCTGTGCTTCCAGGAGCTTCAGGTGTTTTAGCCTTGGAACTGCAGTGAAGCTTAATGGTGCTCTGTAATTGTTAAGACTTTGGTGTACTGAAGTGTTGTATGAACATGTAGCAAAAGTGAGTCCTACCTGAAATGAAGAAAGCAAACATCAACACACGGCAGTCGACACGAGAGAGCAGCGTGACGCCTCGCCGTGAGCCTTAGGTGGGAGTGTTGGGCCGCCTGTGAAACAGTCCTGTAGAAACTGCCCCAACCAAGTGCGTATTTCTTGCGCCCCGTGAGCAGTGCCGGCTCCGCAGAGGCCGTCAGCCACGGCGCGGGCAGACGCCAGGCCTGGGAACGCGTCCGCTGCTGTAGCCTGCAGCTGAAGGCAGGGCTGGCCCACCCAGCGGTTCCCTCCTCCCTGCGGGAAAGCAAATACCTTTTTTTCCCCCCAGCTCCCATTTTATTTTTTAGGAAACCTCTCTCTGGGTCCATATTGTAATCCTCAAATTGCCACAGGGTGGAATTATTGCACAGTTGACCTGTGGCTTCTTGTGTGGTCTCAGCTCTGTGTGTACTGTAATTGCTCTGAGGACAAATGACCTTCCCTTTATGCAGAGGTCCTCTAATACTGATTGAGGTCTGGCTTACCTGGCTTTTGATACTAACTACTTGTGATGTTTAAAGAATTTTTAGTACAAATTTTAAAACGGCTGTTTAATGTAGAAGGGACTTAGCTGAATATCCCCTGTCATAGTTTATATCAAAATATGGGGGTGCAAATTTTAATCTGCTTTTACCTTACTCTAAATAAGCCATCGTTACTGCTGGGAATATTTACATAATGAACTCAAGTGAGTTCATTTAAAAAAAAAAAAATCACAGTGCTTGTTCCCAAAAAAGATACTGGTCTGACTCAGTCTTGCTGTTAGATTTATTTAATCACTGCAAGCTTTTCTCCACATTTTAAAAGCAGTTTCTTCCTACTTCCAGAGTCAGATCCTTGGGAATAGGCAGCTCCTGTGATTTTTTTTTCCCCTTGTACTTGTGTGAGTGTGTGTGTTACTCAAATAAGCTCCATTTTCTTTGACAGCTGATCAATGTCAGTATTTCAAAATGTAACATTACGCAAGGTTTTTGTGAACAGTGCAGTATCATCGAGAGATGCAGAACTTCACGTCTGAAGTACTTTTTAGATAAGGCTTTGAATTACGTATTTTTCAGATAGTGCTTTTTCCAATAGTCTTGTTAAAGCTAATCTACTTTGATATTTAACAAGGACATCATGCAGGTGATTTAAACAAATTTTTAAAAAAATACGTAAGAGTTTGTATGAGCTTTGTGTGTCTCTGAACAAGTAAGTAATTTCTGGGCTTTGTTTAGTTTTCTGTCCTCATTTCTCACACTTGCGATGTTTGGATTTAGAAGCTAGAGCTGATTATTACTAATAGAGTTAATTATTACTAAAAGATTTTTTTAATGTAAATCAGTAGAAGTACCCACTGTTTTTAAAGATTTATGTGAGAGTAGTTTTTCATTTTTTGTAATAAAAAAGTTCTGGGGCCAAATCAAAATAATGTCATTTGCAATCATGATATATTTTCTTGGATTGAATGGTATCAAGATGATATGAAATACGTACTAGAAAAAAAATCCTGCTTGATGCAGGGTTGTAGCATATTATTAGAAACAATTTATTTCTATGAAAGTGGAATAGATATGCAAAGGAAACTGAGGGGGAGAAGGTCCTTCAAATCTTGAAGGATTGCTGTGGGAGCCTGGTGGCTTTCTGCAGGTTTGGGCTTGCCAAAGATGGGCTTCTCGCTGAGCAATTCTGTGTAACTTTTTAAAAATGTAATTTAACAGATAATTGAGTGATGGATTCTGTCAGGGCAGCAATGTATTGTCATGGTGGGTGATGGAAGAATATTGTGTATATATTGGAGTGATTTTAATTGTGTAAAAGTTCGTATGTATTTACTACAGACATGTGTATATATGTGTGTAAATATATTTACACACATACACACAAACATGAGTTTTGAAATGATATTGAGTGATTTCTAATCTCATTCTTATTTCATATATCTTAGGCACTTCACTTGTGCCTGAAGTTTTTTGTTTGTGACCTGAATTCCGTGCGCCAGTGTTGCTCAAATTACAGAAATGGAGAGGGTGGGACTTACCATGGAAGGTAGCATGCTAAGGAAGCATGCTTACCATGCTAAGGAAGCATGCTAAGGAAGCATGCTTACCATGCTAAGGAAGCATGAGAAAGAGGAGAGTGAAGACTTTAGCCGTGTGATAAACTGTGCCAATGACCTGCAAATGGAGTGAGCATCATTGTGCAATCTCTTTGACCCTGCAGAAGCTCTAAATACTGATACACATCCCCAACAAAAAAGCACAGCTATCAGGTAGGCTGGGCTGACACCCATCTTCATGATGTTACTCAGTGTCTTGAAATCCCAGAGAAGGTGCCACGTATTGACAATTCTGTAGAGGAGCCTGTCTTGCCCACTGCAGCCTGAAATAAGCGTCCCTTTGTACCTAGTCCCAAAGTGGCTTGGGCGTACGTTAGTCAAAGGCAGTGTAACCTCCACGCAGGAGTTGAGACTATGGTCAGGAACAGAAACCCAGTGCCTGGCCGTGCAAGCCCGAGCTTTTCACTGCTCGGAGCTATGCTGCCGCCTTGCAGTATTTAGTTCCTCTGTCAGAAGCATTTGCAGTTCGATCAGTTTGGTGGTGTTGCCAGCTAACCCCAGAGTTGCTGCTCTTCTTGCCCTTGCATTGTTGCTTTCTGCTGCTTGTTCGAAGTGTCTGCTGGGCATCAGAGACTGGAGATGCATCCTGCCCACAGACAGGACATAAGAAACCAGCAAAACTATAAAGAAAGTGCAAGAAATAAGAGTATTTCTGGGATTGCAATACCTAGCTTCAGGGTCTTGGAGGAAATACCTCAGCAAGGAGGCAGGCTGGGCAGGAATTGCCCTCAGGTTCACAGAGCAAAAAGAAGACGTTTGCGACGTGCAAGAGCTTTATAAGCACCAGCTGTTGAAACTGGGCCAAGGAGAGAAGTGGATACAGCAACATTACAGCACATTCCTGTCAGCCCGAAAAGGAGCAGTGATTTGTGCTCCCGCCGCCTCCTTGCTCCGGGTAGCTCCTGCCACCTCCTCCGCAGGGCCCTTGGATGCAGCCAGAGGGATCATCTTTCTGAGGACGGGCTCTCACTGACAGGACATGGGTGCAGACGGGCTCAAGGGCATCTGCCTGTGTGAAACAAAGCACTGGAGGCCTGCCTTGCCACCCCCAGACCAGTATGCTTCTCTGCTTTGTTCTTGCCCTCCTAGGTACTGCCACTTACTCAGTTTTCTGACTTCCCTCTAACTTAAAACTTTTTTTTTTTTTTTTTTTAAGATCTAGTTTTTCTCTTTCCTTTAGTACCAAGTCTCCTTGTTTGTGCCTTGGACGAGCTCCGCAGCAGCCACGGGAGGGCAGTAGGTCTGTGTGGGGAAGTACCAGCCGTTTTAAAGCACTCTGCTGTGGACTCCGTTGTTGAGTGAGGCTGAAGGCCTGGAGTCTACCTCCTGGCAGGGAAAAAGCAGGGGCTCCCCACCCAAAACAGCCACAGTTTTGGCATGGGAGAAGCCCTGGGTGATGGTAAGCTCATGTGGCACCAGAATCCCTTAAAACCCTTCAGAGTGATGCCCCCATCAGCTCCAGATACTGTTATTACACTGCACGCTCTCAGGTTTGTGAGGGTCCTTTTCCAGCACCCTGGCCTAGTTTGAGTAAACCCTCTTGTAATTCACAGGACCCTCTAGGAATCTCCAAATCAGATTTTCATCTGAGGATCCTCAAGAAGCCAAGGAGCATCTATGCTCATTGCTTTGTCATGCCCGTTGCTTGCAGTCTCCTCCTCCTTCCCAGCAGCTCATCTGAGTGAAGAGTGAACTGCTCCCATTCCAGCTTTTTGCACTGGGGGGCCACCTAGCTCATGTTTCTTGTGTCCCATTCTGGTTAATTCCAAGTGAGTATGCTTTAGAAGAAGGCAGTCTAGACAGATTTTTGCCAGGTTTTTGTCTCCCAAAGTATTCATATGGCCCCAAATGTGTCCTCCCTAGCTGAATCTACCCTTGCTTCCCCAGCTTCCCCCAAAGTAAGGCAATAGGAGCTGTTTTCCTCTTACAAGTAGGAAAAGGAGAAAGAGGGTAGATGCTGAGCTTACACTGGAAATACCTGCTCAAATCAGAGTACTGAACATGACACAGAATCACAGAATATTCAAGGTTGGAAGGGACCTCTAGAGATCATCTAGTCCAACCTTCCTGCTCAAGCAGGCACACCTAGAGCATGTGGCGCAGGGTGGCATCCAGGTGGGTTTTGAAGACCTCCAGAGAAGGAGACTCCACAACCCCCCTGGGCAGCCTGTTCCACTGCTCTGTCACCCTCACAGTAAAGAAGTTCCTCCTCACCTGGAGACGGAACTTCCTGTGCTCCAGCTTATGTCCATTACCCCTCATCCTATCGCTGGCCACCAGTGAAAACAGCCTGTCCCCTTCCTCCCTGCATTCTCCCTTCCTGAACTTAT
>VZSG01000193.1:174802-223374 GCA_013398315.1 Nothoprocta pentlandii | reverse complement strand
GGGGCGCGCTAGCGGCGGCTGCCCTGCCCGGACGACGGGCCGGGGCTCGGGTATCGCAGGCCGGGGAGGGAGCGCCGGCACCGCGCGGGGTCCGTCACCTGGAGACGTGTGAGGGGGTGGCGGGGCAATGGCGGCGGCCCCCGGGCCCGCGCGTCCGTTAAACGGTCGCTTTCGCGTATCAGCGGCCGCTGGAGCGCGCTCGGGGCCGGGGCATTGCGAGGCTCCTCCGGGTCATCCCTCTCCTCTGAGCTGTGGCCTCTGGCCGGGGAAATGATCCAGTTGGTAGGCCAGCTGGCAGATCTGCAGGCTCCTTCTTGCGAGGCGGTCGGAAATAAGCGCCTGGGTGCGCGGAAACGCGCACCGAGCAAGCTAATGCCCGGGAGCTGCACGCAGAGACGCGCGCATCCCAGGACGTTCCCTTCAGGGCTGCTGAACCATAACTTCTGCGGAGCTGCGCGCTGCCTAAGGCTGCGCCGTACCCGAGTGGGTGGCGTCGGACTGCCCCCGACCACAGCAAACCCCCCTTTTGCAGTGCGAAAAACCGAACGTTGCAGCCAGCTTTACGAAAAACAAGTCTGGAAGGTGCTGGTGACAGAAATGAGGCAATCTGGCTTATTTAGCGTTAAAGCAAAGAAAAATGGGCATGTAAAAGATTAATATGCTTTCAGTGACATAATTTTTTTAAAGGGAAGAAAAGCACTAAATTATTATAAATAAATTATTAATAATAAGCGCTCAATTAAAAAAACACAAAAAATACCAACCCAAAAGCTAAAAATTTGCTTTCTCTGTCTTAGTAATTTCTTTATCCTATTTCTTGTACCAGTAGAAAGAACAGTGTAGCTGTAGTTCATTTTCTTGCCAATCTGCATGCTCTTATACCAGATTTATTCTTGGATTTTGTACTTTAATGTTGGTTAGCAATAACCTTGGTAACCTTGAATAAGTTCTGCTTATACTAAACTGTTGTGCATTGTCCGGGCTTAATGTCACCGGGCGGGGAGTGGGGGGAGAATGGGTGACATGCAGTGTTTTAAGGGTCTCTTTTAAAAATAAAGTGATGTGATAAGTGGAGGAAAAGGTCAGAAGATGTGGAGAATTCCTTTCCCTTTTTACCATTGGAGCTTTGGTCACCTTGCTTCCTTGCTGTCAAGGAGAACGAGCTCCATGCCATGCGAGCGAAAAGTGCTCGCATCTCTTGTGATATTTAGAGCAGGTTAATAATAGCTGGTGTTGAATCTGTACAGCAAGAACACGTTGTTGTTGTTGTTGTTTTGGCTTCTAGTCCTCCACTGCTCCTTTTATAGGAAAGTGATAGTCTGTTTTTCTTCTTTCCACGCCCAGCACCCCTCCTTTTTTTTATTTCCATGTTACATTAGAGAAATAATGTCTTCTTTTTTTTTTTTCATTTAGTCTATCAGAGTGTTTGATATGGCTTGCATTGTTCAGCTAACTTGCTAAATACGTCTCAGTGCTAAATACGTCTCATGCTAAATAAATATGTCTCAGAGTGCAGCTTGATGATGCATGGATGGATTTTTTTTTTTCTTGTATATTCCTTAAATCCTTGTGTGATGATGGATGAACAGTGCTGCTTTGAGGCAAGTCTGAAGCGATATTTAGAAATCGTAAGATTTGCACTTCTGTAGGCCTCCTGGCTTTTTCAGTCTAAAATTGTTTAAGAAGGGGATGTGGAAGAGGCCTTTTGACTTATTGCACTGTTGATTCTGAGGCAAAGCACTCTGAAAAATGGAGGTTGTTTCCTAACTTGTTTCACAAAAGCGCTTGCAGCTCTGCATGTTTGAGTGCCCGCTTTTCCTCAGGATCTGAAGAGAGGTAGTTATTTTTTGGGGCCCGAAATGCAAGTTAACAGCGGAGCACAGCAGTTTGAGGGGCGCAGGGGAATGTGGAGTGTTTGCCCACTCAGCAGTGAAAGCTCATGTTATTGACACAAGCCTATCTTTAAATTCAAAGATGTCCTCCACGTTTAAGTAGATGCTGCTGGTTGTGTGGCTGTGTAGTGCTATGTGGCGATTTTTTTTTTTTTTTTTTTTAAGTTTTTTTTNTTTTTTTTCTCCTCCTCCTGAGGTTACAGGAGGTGTCAAAGTTAAACCAATCTAAGCTGGTGAGCAAAACCAAGAAATAACAGGGTATACAAGTCTTGCCCTATCTTACCACAGCTGTATGCATCTTTAATGGCTTCTGTGTTTTGTTGGTAAGTAGAAATTGTAGATTTCTACTGTAGAAATTGCCTAAATGAAAGATAGCAAAGCACTAGGAATTTGAGATCTGAACTGTTATGTGCACTTTTTAACATAGGAAATATAGCTAGCTACTCTGAAAAACAGAGCTGACCTCTTTACGGAGTTGGCTTCTGGAAATGTTAAAACTTTGTATGTCAGCCTGTCCACACTTGGAAACAGATAGAGTAAAAACTGTTTTGTCCTGGAAGCTGCTTAAAGGCTATGTATTTTCCTTATAGCATTTCTATATAAAAATGTCCAGTAGAACGATCTGCTTGTGGTGGAATTAATCCTGGGCTGTTTTGTGTGGTTAAGCATAAAGTCTTCAGCTACAGTTACAGTGTATTGTGAGAATTTCTCGGTTTCTCCTGGTTTTGTGTGTAGATTAGATCTGCATTTAGCCTTTATTTACTTAGCCTTTATGGGTTTAGCCTATATCTTTACTTACTGCTATTCAGGTCTTTTTAACCTATTGCACGCTTTGGTTTTCTGCCTGTGCTGAGGACATATGCTATATAAAGGGCCTTTATTCTGAAACCTCCTAGCTGCTCTGCTGAGCCATGCTGTTTAGGAGCATTAAGTGCTTGTCTTGAATACTTTGACAATACTGAACAAAGAGGTTAATCTGGACTGGGGAAGAGGTGGAAGGAAGAATGGTTGGATAGTAAGCTGTGAGTGAAACAAGTGCCTCTTTTAGAGAACTTTTCTAAAAGTGCTACGCATAGAATTAAGTATTCAATTTTATATAACGTAGCAAAGCTTTTTTGAATATGGCCACTTAGAAGTCTGGGATTTCCAAAGCTACCTAGTTATGTTGTATAAAGCTTTGGTACTCTTAAAGAACTATGTTTAGATTCTGTGTTGTGTCGAATGAATTACGGAACATAGAACATAAATAACTGTAGACTGATTCTATATAAGGTATGACATTTTGCAAATTAGACTGCATGTTGATTATGAAAAAAGAGTAGTGAGCTTTATATACCCTATGTATGATGAGCAGGAGCCGAAGCAAAGATTTGTGACAGAGCTGCAATATAGGAAGCACAGACTCCCATAAGTGTTCTCTTAAGCACCACGGATTCTAGTTCTACAACCTACCTCAATCTTTGGCTCTTTTTGAAATAGACCTTTTTGTCTACGGTTATGTCCCCTTCTTATATTCTATTTTTCCTGCCCTTGCAGGAGGGATCTTGGCACAGCCAGAGTGTGAAGGCTCTAGCAGCTAGGGCACAAATGTGCTAGAGAGGCTATGAATAGGCCTCTGTATGCTGTAAGTTGCTAAATTTGAGCTCAACCTCAAAGTTTCAGGGCAAGGTTGCAAGGCATGGCATCCATATGGAGATGGAGACTTCCAGGATCCATAGCGGGAGGTCATGTCCCCGTGTGAGCAGAGCAGTGTGCATTGCACAGGGGGAATGTCACTCCGTGGGGTGCTGCTCACTTACCTTGAGCTGTGACTTGGGGCAAAGCACGCATGGGAGTGAAAAGGATAATAAAGAAAATGTCTTCCTGCACCTAAGGAAAGAGAGGTGAATAGGTTGCTTACAGGTCCAGGATGTGTTTAGTTTTCCAGAAGTTTATAATTAAATGAGCTCTGACTCCAAGCTTCTGCAGCTGCAACATTTACTCAGATACTTTTATTCATAATATAAAGTGGCCAGGAGACTAGCCAATTTCTTGGTTTGTTTTTGCTCTATAGAGGTGGAGATCTAAAGGACTCTGAGTCTGGATCATATAGGGATTACTGCACTCAGGAGAGAGCGGTCCATTCTGTCACTAACATACTGTATTGTCTTGGCAAATTAATTGCTCTCTTCCCTCTAAAACTGAAAAAAAAAGTATACCATTCTCCTATCTTCAGCTTGAGGTCTAGTGAGAAGTGATGCACATTTAGAAGGAAAAATGCCTGCTTTCTTAAGAGTCTTGTCTTAAATCATGATGTATTTGAGTTTAAAATAGTTTTTGCTTGCTTGAGACACAGCTTTTTATCAGTCTGTAGTTTTCAAATTGCACTGTGTGCTTTCAGAAAGATAACATTCCCAATAAAAACAATTACAACATAATAGCACATGCCAAAACAAAACCAAACCCCACAAAAACCACCCTGCCAACTGGTAACCTCCCTCCTTTGTACTTTGCATTCCAATTTGGAGCATGAGACCATTGGAAAGCACCATTTGCGTACCTGTGGAGATGTGTGACTCCTGGTTTGCAACAGATGGGCAGCTAAACTTTTGTGGTCTCCTCTGCCTGACTGCGTGAGTGTGGTGCTAATATGGAAAGGGAAAAGTTTGTAATGTTAGCTTTACTGGAGGACAACTTTTATATTTCATCCATATAAACTTACTATAAAACCAAAGCTTTAGGTTCAGCTTGGCCTGCCTGAATCTCAAGTTAATCTTTTTTTTGTCATGCTCTATCTTGTTTTTACCATTCTGTTTTCCTGGTTGAGGTGCAAGATTGACACGCAGGAGGTAACTTCCATCACAAATCTTATCAAGATTGTGCCTGTGATTAAAGTTGCACTATTGCCTGCTGGTATGGAGCCATATGGGTGATGCAGTGAAATGACTTGGTCTACGCTTACTGCATAAAAAAAACTGAAAAAATAACATGATTTTTTTTCCCCTGTTTCTTTTTGTTCTTCCCTCTTATATTTGGAACTTGAGATAATATAAAGATATGGTGCCAGGTGCTGTATTGAAGTTCAGTTTCAGGCGTCGGTATCTTTTCTCGTTAGCTTTGTTCATTATGGTAATCATTCCAGCTAATCAACCAATGCTGTTTCTAGTTCTCTGTAGCTGGAAAAAAGTTAGCTATGGATGAGGGGAATAGGCAGATGGCCACAGTAACCCTCAGTATGATCAGTAAGAATATCCTTATTTATTTGTGAGATTAAATTACTGCTTCAACTAACTGGTAGCATAGCAAAGCCCTTGACCTGTTTGGTAGTGGAACTGCTACTGAGAGATCTGCAGATCTATTCCCCCCCTCTCTTTCTACTTTCTTTTCTAAATAAAAAATAAAGGCATAGACTGCAGACACGGGGTTGGTATTGTAGCGCTGTGGAACTATCCAGGTAAAGCTAAGCCAAGGTCATCACAGCCCTAGTGCAGCAGAGCCAGAAAAAAAAAGTGTAAAAGTAGCCCAAATCTTTGCATACGTAGTTTAATTGAAGGCCTTTATAAAAGGGAAATGGAGCTTTATGTGCCTCGTCAGTATGAAGCAGTTGTTTCCCTGGAACAAATTTTTTCTTGGGAAAAGTGAGTGAGCTTCAGCCTTCAAATCAAAATGGTTCCATGAGACCTAGTTCAAAATCATGCCTGTGACAGAACCCATTAGGGTTTTGTGTCAAGATGTAGCAGAGGAAAATGCCCCTAATGAAGGCAGTGTGAGCTCTCACTAGGATCTTAATTGCGAGCCAATTATTTCTAGATCTATGAGCAGCATACAAAGATTCTATTAATTTCAGGCACGTGGGCTTTGACTCTGCTTGTGCCTGTCCCCAGACAATGTCTGACCATAGCAGAAAGTATATGGAGCTGCCAGGCCAGAACAGTCACTTTGCATGATGCCTCTGTGCCTGAAATAAAACAGACTCCATGCTGGCTTCTAAAATGTTCAAGCATGTATATATTTTTTTTTGACTATGGCATGTGTCAAACTCCTTATTTATGATGCAAACTGTGCATGCTGGGTTCTGAGCTAGCTATCATTCAGCAAAAATAGCTGCTAGACCTTCTGCGTTTTGGGAGGAAAGTGCATTTGTCTGCAAACCAGCCTCCTCCATCGGGACAGGTGCTGCTGTCCCAGGGAATAGAGTGTAAACAAGTGCAGCCTGCTTGGAAGCTGTTGCAGTTCTAAATGCCATTGGTAAACTTTTCTTTGTGCAAGGATATTTCTAAAATTGCTTTCAGAGACTAATTCAGTTTAAGGGAATCTGAGTCTTGCACCATGGTTTGGGTTCAAATATAGGACAGGGTTTTGTCAGCAATGTGAATGTAAGAATTGTAAGTTTTACCTGCTACCTCTTTGAGTATTTTCCTTTTGGTGCTTGGCCTTCGATGTGCTTATTGAGTGTCTTGCTGTACTTGCTTAAGCCTTCAGTCTCATAGTGTGGTGAGTTGAAGAAAAAAGGAAATAAACTGCTCTTACTCGCTAGGAGATTTGTTTTTTGAGGTAGACGGTTGCTGCACATAGAAGCAATCTAGTAGTTTGCAATATTTGATTTTAGTTTTGTGTCATTACAGGAGGGTTCAAAGTATGTTTTTATGTCAAGTTGTTCCTGCTGTAGCACGTGCCCTGCAACAGCCCTTCCACCTGCCCATGAATGCCTTGATCCCAGCTTCCCCAGTGCCGAACTGCCTTCCCCGTGCTGCAAGGTGTGGGCTGCTTTCTGGAGGTTCATTGAGCTGGGAAAGTTCACTGCGCACATACTGCGACCTGGCCTACGCCTCGGCAACTCTTGTTGTTGATGCTTGTCAGCCCTCCTCAGGCAGCATTGCCAGAGGCTCTCACGGCTTGTATGGACACGACCAACCTGTCAATGCTCTGCACAGGAAGCATGTAGAACTCCGCCAGCACTGGGTGATGCTTCCTTGGGGGAGAGGACAAGTTAACTGTAATACACCTTTTGTGGACCTGGACCAGCAGCTTAAAGCATTCCCTAAATCAGTTTTTGGTAGGGTCTGCTTGCACTTGTTATTGAATTTGTAGAAGCATGAGCGGAGCTTGCAGTAGAAACAATTCCCTTGTCTTCATCAGATGTTAACGTGCATGTTCTGTTGGTACTGTCGTGCCAGTCTTCTGCTTCATGAGTGCCAGTCTTCTGCTTCATGAGTGCATGTTCTTCCATCCCTCAGTTGTCTACTAGCCTTGCTTGTGCTCATCCCTCTTCCACAGAAAAAGGAAACTCATTAATCTCTGGTTAGTTTTCCTGGCAATGAGCTGGAAAGTAATGTGTTCTGTAGCGTGTAGGATCCACAAAATTAGGTTTGCTTTTTTTTTGGTTTTTTTTTCTCCAGTGAGGAAAAGGCTTACAGTAGAGTTCAGTTCTGATTGCACTTCTTAACTTTCATATTCATAGTGCATGATGATTTTGGATATTAGATGAATATTTTCTTGCTCCTGATGTTTATGACCAAAGGATTAATTGTTACAGCATGTTTTCCTTTCCTCTATTTTTTTTTCCCCTCTCTGCTGACTGAACTTTATTAATGTCAAATGCTTAATATACAGAGAATGAGGAATTGAAGGGGGTGGCTTACAAATAGAATTGCCTTACAGTTGCAGTACTGTTTCCCTTCTGGAAATATGCTCCTCCTCAGTCTTTAGTTATTGGTCACTCTCTTTGGCTGTGACCTATGAAGTTTTTACTGAACTATGCCTTGTATTTAATTATCCCCAAGCAGTTGTTTTAGTTTGTCCTCTGCAAGCTACTTGTATATGGTGTGGGAAAGATCCCTGAAAACAGCCAGTCAGCAGCCTGCAGGCCTGTGTTTGCTGCACAGGATGGGTTGGGAGTTATGGGGGGAGTGATTAATTGTTATAAAGCCTGAGACCTAACTTTTTTACCATTGTTAGAGAGCAGTGAGTAAAGAGGTGCTGGATGGGGTGGTCTGTAATAGAAGCCTGGCCTTGAAGTGCAGCATAAGGATGTGTTTCTGATTCTTCGGAACTGAAACTCTTGTGTGAAACGTAGGTGGCTATAGCCACAGTGCAGGAGAAAGTGGTGATGAGGGCATGGAAGTTGGCAGACGTCAATAGCAATGACTTGAGCCCAAGTTTGGGCTTTTGTAGCTAAAACCAGTAAAGAGCAATTGGCCTTCTCTGCTCACTGATCTATTTAGCATGGTGGGCTTGAGTGCACTGAGCAATGTATTTTCCGTTTGTGGTTGCATTAACTTCTCCACTGAATTTTATTTTGGAAAACTTACTAAAATGCACATTTAATATCTGTTAGCTCAAAGTGAGCCCATCAGCTCTTGTTTGGGTGAACGGAAGGTTTGTTGGTTAGAAAGAATCCATGTAAAAGCAGGTACTTTGTTCATTATATTAGTGTACATTGTTCTATATTGCATTACCTGTCATTGTCCTTCCTCGAGGTGAAGAAGTGGTTCATACTCAATCTTTTTTATGCATCTAATAAAAGACACTGTTTAAAAGATGTGCTTTTCAGTAGAGGCAACTTTTAAAAGGTTTAATTTCAGATAGGACAGTAATGTGCTGTTGGTTAACTACTTTTTCTAGCACTAAATTGCAGGCATCAGCTGTAGGTGCTTTGGGTGGGCTTTATGTGGAGGCCTTCAGTGTAAAGATGTGGGGAAGGAAACGCTCTTGTTAGCAGAGTAAATCTCTGTACCAAACAAATGGCATTGAAGTTTTCAAGTGTAATATGCATCACTAAAACCAGCCCTGATAACTAAACTCCAGAGAGATTCAGAAGCAGCACTTGAATAGGTCAGAAGCGTGTAGGACAGCTTTGTAAAGATAACCACAGAGCAGTGACCTGCGTGGACTTGATTTTGTTTTCTTCCCGCTAACCCATTAAACTCAGATAATGTTGCTAGCACTTGTCTGTCCTTTTGAAGTGCATCCTTGGGGCATATAGTGTCTAACACTCGCTTCCTGGCTGCAGTGCCTGTTCCTGATCTTGATCACTGATTAACAGTTGCTGAACAAAGACTCCAGTAACCCATATTGAACCACTGTTTACATAAGTGTTTCTGAAATGCTGTTGCAGCAATCCACGCTTCTTCTGTGTGACTGCAGTGAAATTATATATGCATCTTGAGCTATAGCAATCCATACTTTTGCATGAATATCCTAAAAAACAAATGTTATCTTTGTGTATACTTTGGTAATAGCTTAAATGTGTGGCCTTGGTAGTGCTCTGGGGCTACTGCTCGCTGTTTTGTCCAGATCTGTGGGTGAAGTAGAGCCTTAGGCCATGTCTTATGGCAACTATGTGGCCCCATCTTCTGTGTTGGAAGGAGTGGGAGGGAGTGCATGTGACTGAGCCAGCCCTGGAATTGCAACTCCTCAGGCTGCTGAAAGGTCCACACTGAGTTACCCTTGTTGTACTTTAAAGATGTGGAAAATGAAAGAAAAAGAAATCTCCCTAGCAAGATGACTTTGGCAGCCCAGCGCAGCTTGTGTGTATCTGCTCTGTGTATTTCATATCCATGGGCCTCCTTTTCTGAGGAACAGTTCTGCTTGGAATAAGCCACTCCTGGTTTTCTCTTACTTGTCCCGTAGCAGTATAGGAGAGCCTGAGCTTAGCTCTAGGCCGTACTAAAAGGAGTCAGATGAACTTCATCTCAAAAACATTCTATAATTCTAATACTGTCCAGTTGGTACTTGAAGACACTGAAATAGCAGAAACTGTTGTGGATCTGAAACAGGGTGCCTCTCAAGTAGGAAGTGATACTGAGTTTTAACTGTGTGTTATGTGGTGGTAAGCAGCTTCCAAATAGTTTTTAAGGTCATGGCAGAGAGGTCTTTAGAGCACGGCAAGTTTCTAGTTGCACGTGGCAGTTGAGTTACAAATTGGGGGATGAGTAGGTACCTTTGGAGGATAGGTGAAGTTTGCTTACTGATGTGGGCATGAAGAAATGGTGCCATGTAAAATGCTTGGCTTGGTTCCAAGGCGGGGATGGGATGTGGCAGTTGTCAGTACACTTCATCCTTGCTACCAAGCGCTAAAAATATGTTTCAAGGTCTGATAATCAAAGGTAAAATGCTAATGGATTTAATCTTTAAAAGACTGTAAAGAAATTAGGACCGTTTTTGTAGGATTGTTGACATCTACCTGTCTTTGCCTGCCCCTGGTCAATAACATGATTTTTTGTGTAAAGTCTTGGAATGCTGTCCAAACTAGTGCATGCTCGTAGGAGGAGTTCTCACTTTGCCCTGGTAAGCCTGGCCAGCCAAACGTTTTTCAGGCTGCCCAGTGTGTTACCTGCACTGCAGGCAGTTTCTCACAGTGGCTGGTTGCCAAAGGGGAGTGAGATTGCCATCTGAAAACCAGTGGCACATCCTGGACTTGAAACTGGTTGCAAGCTTTTTGTTATTGCTGTTCTATAACCCCTCTTTTTTGTCTTTTCTCTCCTTTCAGCACTGAAGGAGAGCAGTCATGGCAGGCGATGCCATCATGGTGATGAGAGGCCTGACGAAGCTCAGCAAGGCCGTGCTGGAAACCCAGGCAGGGCAGCTCCGGCAGACGCTCCTCGGGGGCGATGCGGTTACCATCGCCAAGGGCCTGCAGGCCGCTGCCGAGGAACGGTTCAGTTCTGCCTTGGGGAAAATGCAGGTAAGGAAACCTTGTGTGTGCAGTAGGCCTACGTCCTTCTTCAGGAAACTGATATTGTGAGAGTGGCAAGGAACTCCCATCGTGAACTCAAATCTAGTTGTGTGAAGTGCGAGGCAAAATGACAGATGATGGAACATGCTGCAGAATCTCCCAGAGCTCTGTGGTGTGCAGTAGGTGTTTGGTGCCTGGACACAAATAGGAGGGGAGGATACTTGCGGAGTGTATCAGTTTCCATTTATGACTGTTTAAGGCATGCTGAAAGTGATGTCCTTTGCTGTCCTCATCTTGTCAGAGTGCCAGGTCTAGTTAAGATTGGCCAGCAGCTTTGTTGCTTTTGGTCTCCTTCACACTTTGGTCATCGTTACCCGTCCTTTGACTGAGATGAACTCTTCTGGAGCAAATTTGCTTTAGCTTAGTGCTTCTTCCTTTCTTTATAGAGTTGATGCATGTGACACTTTTTTGAGTAAAGCTGAAGGTCAGTATATTCTTCTAGTGGAGTCTGTTTTTTGAATGAGGAAAAGTCTCTTTTTAATGGCAGCTTTTATTATCAGTATGTGTATGGATAAGAACATTCCGTTTTCTGTCTTCCTTCTCAGACAAGCCTCAGATTTTTCAGGAGATGCAAGTTACCTAAACAAGGAACAGTCATCCCTTAGGAAGATACTACACCACAAATAAATTATGGTCTTGAAGCAGAAATTAATGGGTGAGGCTTTGAGGTTTATTTTGTGCCGTAAGTTCAGACTATCATGGTAGTATCCTCTGGCTTCAGCCCTGCAATCTGATTGTATGTTTTTAAGCTTGCCATTGCTTTGACTTGAGAAACACTCAAGGTGTATTTGTTGGTGCTTTGTCATGCCTTTTGCCTTCCTTTTGCATCCACAAGACAGTGTTTTCCTGTTTCTATGTATGTTTGACTACAAAAGAAAATCTACGCACTTGCACCTGTAAGTTGTACTCTGTAAATGAGTTGTTGGAGAAGCTGCTGCCAAAGCAGGGCCTCTTAAGAAACCTGCAGTCTGGGCTGCAAGACTTCTCTATTTTGAAACAAGGAAGGCTGTTACAGTCAGTGACTGTATTTCTTGTCTCTTGATCTGTGGCAAGTTTTTGGCTGCCTGATGTGCTTTTAAAGATTGGAGTATGGAAATAGAGGCTGTTTTGCTTTCAGTTGTTAAGCAGTGTTGTGGCTGTGGTCCCCATACATAATTTGCTCCCCGCCACATCCCACAAGTGATTTTGATGCTCAGAATAGCATGAGACCTGCTGCATAACAGGAAGGGCTCCATTCTGCTTTTTCCTGCCAGGAGGGGTGAAAAATAATTAGTGCTTAGGAAAGAGCCTAAAATATGCTGCCTGCTTGCCTGACCACAGCAGGACTTAAAACCTTTTGATGGGCCTTAATAATCACCAGTACCTCCAGGGTTTTGTTGTTACAGAGACAGGTAACTGAAATAGGTAGAGTAACAAATAAATCAGAGTTAATGCTCTGCTGCTGACTCTTGTATTGCCTGTGCCAAAAACTAATGGGAAGTATCTGGGTTCGTGGGGCAGTTGTTGCAGATCTGAACAGAAGACAGCCAGGAGAAGCTTTATTGAGTGTTGCTCTGTTTGGCACTGTTCTCCTTGCTTCTAGCACCTTCCTGGTTTTTTGGATGGCAACAACCTTGACATAGATCATTGCTTGATTGATATCTTTTGAAATTGCTAATGGCATTGGCCATGGAGGCCTGAGCTTCTTGCTGTATAGGAAGAAGCTTCAGGTAGATTTGGCCTGGGAAGTGCTGACATTGTGTGTTGGAGGGTGGTGGGGGCAGAGGGAGCACACTGGGACAGGCACACACTGAGCATGAGGGTGGCTCTCTAATAAGGAGGGACAGCAGAAGCTATCTCAGGCCATTCTGTGCCCTTTTTTTAGGGGCAGTGTATTGCTTGTAGCAGTCTCTAGAATTAGTGTCTCTTGGTGCTAATGAAAATTCATTGTCCCATCAATGCAGTTTTAAGACCACCTGTGGTCCCAGATGTCCTTAGTGTCTTTTTCCACCTCCCTATGAAGAATGGCTCTGGTGCCAGGTTCTGTATAAATTGCTCCTTGCAAAGGCAGGGCAGCCTAGCTGCGTGTCCACCTGTGATTCTCATGTACGAAGTTTTAAGTCCTGTTCTTAAAGTTTTATTTCTACTATTTGCTTGCAGGAACTAGGCCAACAGCAGGAGAACTTAACAGATCTCACTGATGATTTTGGGAAAGACTATGACTTCTCAGCACCAGAGCCATCAAATCCTTCAATGGACTTCTCTGCTCCTCCCAGCAAGCACCAGGAACACAGCAGTGAGGGCCCTGCTCATTCTTACACTACAAATGGACCTTTCAGAAATGTTGATGAGACTGGAGATTCAGGCCTGGGACAGAAGCCTTTCCCTGGCAAAATGGATGCACGGTTGTTTGGAGGCTTTAGGGACCCTGGAAATCCTTTTGCTGCTGCCTTTGGACAAAACAGAGCTTTTCACCAAGACCATTCTTCAGTTGGTGGACTGACAGCTGAAGATATTGATAAAGCCAGACAGGCCAAAACTGGTTCGGAGCAGAAACCTTACAAACAGATGGTATGTGTATATATCTATATATGTGTGTGTGTGTGTGTGTGTGTGTGTTATTAGTAAGGATTCTTAGCACTGTTTTTCTGCATTGTCCTTGCCCCTTCCTCTGGTTCTCCCCTCTGACACTTTCACTATTCCATTCTTGTGGGGATGAAAGGGAAGTGTTAGTGCCTCTTAATTTAGATCTGATCTACTGTCAAGCATTTCAGACTGTTCTCTCACACCAGCTCCCTGTATATCAGATGTTTTAGTGTGAGAAGATGTTTAAGACACATGTATGGTGTTAGATTTCAGCTTTATACAAACAAGAACTCTCCTCCCATTCCCTGAGCTGTGAGGACTTGACGTCCTAATGCAATCGTGACAGATCAGTATTTGACACCAGTTTTCAGGGTGAGATTTTGGGCAGATGAGGTCAGCTTAAGGCTGCAAAGGTTTGAGGACTACTCAAAAAGGTCTCATTTGATCTAGAAAGCCTGTCTCTTTTAGCTACTAGTTTTGCTCTGACGAAGCAGAACAGACCAGGCTTAAACTTCTCTGTGAAAGTCATGGCTTTCTAAGCTCTGTCTTGCACCTTTTATAGAGATGAAGGACATATTGTCTTGATCACTCGTATATTGGAGAGTGACGTAGCTTGCCAGTGTTGTTTCCAGCATCATGCCTTTGTGTGAGACATGGCAGGAAGGCCACAGCCTGATGGCCTGTCTTTTTTCTCTCTGTCTGTCATAGTGGAGAGGCACAAGGGAAAACAGAATCTCTCCTCATGATCGAAGATTTGCCAAGGCAGAGTCTCCTCTGACTTCTTACCTTCTTCCCCAAACCCCGTATCAGATACTACTGTGGGTTCGCGTGTTTGGGCTGTTGCTTCAGTGGAACTTTGTGTTTCCATGGCTCCAGCTGTCCTGTGTGGGGAGGAGGTATCTGCAGGACTCTCATTACCTTCCATGAGTTGTAAAGCTTGTGTGGAAGGGATTGGGCATGGGATTGGGTTAGCATTGGGTATCTTCAAAATATAAGGACTGCTGATGTGTAAGTTAAATAAAACCTCTAAACCTGGTTGTCAGCGTTTCTGCCTTTCTCAAAGTCTTGTTTGTCAGCATAGTGTATGCTTCACTGTATGGCTGTCCTTCTTCAAAATATCTCAGTGTGTATGGGGCTTGATGTCAGAGAAACTTTCTGTACCTGAGCAGTATTCCTTAAGTATGTTAGAAGTTGCATTCTTAATTTGTAGGTATCTGACCTTATGCACAGTTCATTTGTGGCTTTTTTCCCTCCCTTTCTTCCTCCTCCCCTATTGCTGCAGCTCAGTGAACGGGCCCGAGAGCGCAAAGTTCCTGTCACACGGATCGGAAGACTCGCCAACTTCGGAGGTGAGGTGGCACGTGCTTTTGCCAAGTCACCAGGCTTGCCCATACTCATTGATGGTCAACAATGGCTGTGCTGCTTCTGATATATTAACTGGTTCTGCTTTGTCTCTAAGCTTGCTAAGCAAGAAAGTGCTTTCCCATAAACAACTAGTGTTTGGTTCAGAGCTTCTTCTCTGTATGGGTCTTGTATAGGGTCTTGGCTTTTGCTCATCATGGTGTTATGCCTTTTTTTTTTTTAAAGGGGAAAAAAACCCACTCCACCACTACCATATCTAACAGCTACTACAGTAGTATAACAAAGAAAAATGTTTCCCATCCAAGTGGACAAACTGACCTTTCAAATGCATTCTGCAGGCTACTGTTTTAACAACTGCTGTGGAGCTGCCCTGTGTTTCTTTTGTCTTGGGAGCACCGGCTGATCAGATTGCTGGAGCTTAGCTTTCCTCTTGCTGCTCTGAAGTGAAAAGAGGAGTTGCTCCTGCCAGTATATGGCAGATACTGCACGCTGCCTTGTTAACGCGCGCTGGACCCTTCTGTCCCAACAGATTGGGGAGAGGAGTGCAGGTTGTTCTCCAGTCTGCAGAAGTGTTCCAGTCACCGATATGGGTTTCCATTCAATTGAAAAACTTCTAGATCTCACAGCAGGCTGTGCTGCTGTCAGCACAGACAACAAATTGCTGGACCTATTTGAGTCTCTTTTAATGATCTTTCTGAAACATTTCCAGTTTACTTCCCCAACAGTGATGGAATATACACTATTTTTTTGGTATTGATTTGAGGATACAGATATGATAAGACAAAGTTTGATGTACCTGACTATTGCTTATTAACTATTTTCTTCCAGGAAAAGCTGAAGCTAGAGAATGAGTTCTTTTCAGCAAACTCTAGTTGAAACCTAGACTGCAGATGGGAATCGTGCTGTACAGCACCAAACATCTTTGATAGTATTAACAATTGGTGCTTATCTAATGTCTTATCCCTAGGCATGTTTACGTGTCCCTGAGAGAAAGGGAGGTATCGCAGCATTGCAGGTGAGGGAGGAAGATCACAGTGGAGCTAGTCTTGCATAGCTGATCATTAGATAGTAGTTTCTAAATTGTGTTTTGTGAGCCTGGTATTTTGAGATAACAGCAACTTGAAGTGGGCTGTGATCCTCTCGCAAGGAGTGTGCTAGTCTTGAGGCTCAAACTCTCTTCCACAGCACTTGACAGAAAAACATATGCAAACTGTGTTGTGCATCTCAGAGGAAGAAAAATATATAGCTTCTCAAATGCAATTTAGATCATTATGCAAAAATGATTATTCTTTGTGTGTGTGCATGCGTGTGTTTGTCAGTGTGTTGTGCATGCTAGGAGGAATTGGTGACCGGGACTGATTCTGTGCAGTATTAAATAGCAAGTGAACTTTATAATAGGGAAGGATGTCTGCCTGTCAAATCTCTTTAACCTTATGCTTCATTGCAGACGCTCTGTCCTCTTGGCATGCTTCGTACTCTCTAAAGAGCACAGGAGGCATGATCTACTTTCTGGAGTGACAAGGTCATCCCTTTCAAACCGGTCTGACTATTGTTCTTAAGCTCCATCAGCATCCAAGCCTCCCTCCTAATCCAATGGGAAATGTCTTGCAGCATTTTTAACTGTCACCTTACAAATTGTTGGATTTATCTGTAGCTTGCTGACAGCTGGTGGATGCGAAGTGGCAGATAACCACAGTTTCTGTGAACTTTGAGTCCCAAATCTGTGGCTGTACATGCTAGCTATTGTCACCCAGAACTGTTGCGTGAGGAAAGGCTGACTCATGCTTTGAGAGGGAGTATAACTAGTTACCCTCTCCTGCCCCAGGGAAGAGAAAGTAACAACAGAAAGGGACAGTAGGAAAGAGATATTGCTGGTACGCAGCATCCTTTGTCATCCTTCTCATACTTCTCTTTACCCAGTTTTTGGTCTTACCCCTTCTCTAATTTTCTGTTCATGTGACTGAAGTTGTTGAGAAGGCTGTTGTATTTGGCCTGTCTTTAGAGGTAGATCTTGTTGCAAAAATTGCGAGGTGTGGAGATGCTCTGGTTGCTGCAGTGTCCATCGTCCCCCCCCCCCAGTCAAGTTATATCTATGAACCATTGTAACACTCCAGATATTATGTGAGCTCTGAGGAGCTTCTCTGCTGGATGACTTGGTGTCTTCGGTGCTCAAGGGAGAGGAGTACTCAAATTCTTGCTGGTTCTGCTGAAGTTGAAGTGAATTTCGGAACTTGGCCCTGAGAGGGAAGTGGGTATGGTCTGTGGTTTTCCATGAAGCCCTGGGATGATACTAAATGTCCCTGAGCTCATTAGTTGGCCACTGTCAGATATGGCCTCCTGGATCTTTGTGTATTCCTGCTCTGTAGGCAGAATAGCAGCTTAAAGGTTGAATGAGAAGTATCTGTCAACAGAGCAGCTAAATAAATATCTTGTTGATCCAGGATAGAGATTTTTTTTAGGGGGAGGGATGGAAAAAAACTCATCCAGCTACAGACAGACTACTCTATTCTCACCTCCTCCCTGCTTCAGGATTAGAGACTGTGCCTTTCACCAGAAAAACATTAGCTAATGGCAAGAACTGTGATGTGTCATTTGCTGCTTTCCTTTTTTATTTGATTGCTCTGAAGCTCTTGGTGAGCTTTGGCTTAGAGCAGACTATTTTCCTCTTAAATCATGAGCCGGGAAGGGCAGTGCTTGGGTGCCTATTTTAGCTGCTACTCGCCCTCACTTCGCTGGAAGTCTGTCCTTTCTGGGCTTTATTCAGAGAAGTGATTGCTGCAAGAGGTAATGTGTGTACAGCTTTTAGAAAATATTTGCAAACTGAGGAATGAGGCTGGTTTAAGGGAGTTTTCTGTGTGTGTGTAGGAGGCAGTTCCCAGCTGAGATGGGAATAGAAATTGTTTTTCTGAAGCCCAGCCCAGCTTATCTGCCTTTTCGAAGAGGGGAAATAAAATAAACTTTAAATAAACCAAGAGCTTCAGTGCTTCAGACCTCGCTGGTGGATGTTTTGGGAGGTCCCTGAGCCTGCGGTGTTTGTACCTTCTCTCAGGTCCATTTTCTTCTGTCTAGCCTTTCTGGCATAAGTCAGAAACAAGAAGGTTTGGGATGATTAAATGAATCTCCTGCAACATCATTGGGTTTTGGCAGCTGCTGCAAAAAGACATATAACAGTGCAGAAGATGGAAAGATGCTGAGCAGGTCAAAGACAGATTTCATTTACCTTTCTGGAGACCAGATAGCTGAATTCCCCTGCTGTTGGCGAGATGCCGCTCCCAGTTGAGCCAATTTGCCTGTTTATTTCCTTGCTTGTTTTCATTGCTTTCTTTTCCTTCCTGTGAACTGAATGAATCAGATGTTCTGGGGAATGTTGATTTCTCAGCCATGGTGCTAGGATACCCTGTGGGTGATGGACACGTTAATAATAGGAGGCAGAAGTACTTGGGCTACAGCTGACAGTTTGTTGGGCCTCTCGCTTATTCTGCATGCTCACTACAGCATTATCGTGAACTAGAGCCCAACTTCTTTCTGTCCTTCATGTGCATCTTTGTATCAACAAAGAAAATGCAGGGAGCTTGCAACGATGTTTAGATGGGATAAAATTCTAACTAGTTTTGAAAAAAATTAAGCCTCTCTTAGGTTATGAACTGAATCTCTTTTAAACAGCACTCATAACTGCAACATTCAAATACACGAGTGCCAGGGGGGTGTGATTTCCTCTTGGAGGGCATTTTGGTGCTCAAAGGTAGCTGGAGCTCGGTGCAGCCATGGTCTGCGAGGCACTGTGCGCCGTGCTGGCCGTGTCTGACGTGACTGAAGGCAGAGCACGGGCTGCCCTCGGGGAGGCCCTGCTGCCGCCGCCGCTGCGCCTGGCGGGCTGAGCGCGGCGGAGACGGGCCCTTCAGCAGCCACTCTGTGCCAGCTGCTGAGCAAGAAGAGCATGTGTGCACACGGGCGTCTTGCTAAGCAGATTCAGATCTCGATGGGCTTGAAGTGGAGCGTGCGCTAGAGGTGCCTGGAAAATGTCTGCAGAAACACGCTGCTGTTCTAAAACCAGCTGGCATTTTCCAGACCCAAAGTGAGCTGCCTGCCTAGGTAAAGCACTGCATGCTGGAGGGTGACTTTCTGCTGGTGCTGGAGGATGTTGTTTTCCAAGGTGTTGAACTGTGGCTGTGCAGTGATGCTGAAAATTGATACAGAATAATAAATCTTGTTGGAATTGCTCATCTTGCAGATAAGGAAAGCAGGGGACTTCAAGAGTGACTCGTGCAAGGTCAGTAGGCCAGTGGTACAGATAAGGAGAACGCTCTTTCCTTTACAGCCAAGCAGCCTCTCTAGAGGGAGGATTTACTCTTGCTAACAAATAGGCAGCACTAGCTGTGTTCAAACAGTATGTACCTCGACCTCAGCTTTTCAGATGTGTGGGTGTGTAGAAGAGGCTGGGAAAACGTGAACCATGTTTTGGGAATGGAGTGGTTAGTACTTGTTTTCTGAACTCTAGCACGTCAGGCTAACTTGTAAGACAAGGAAAGGTGAAACTCTCCACACCAGCTTTTGTTACACGAGCTGTGTGTGCTCCACATGCCACTGATAATGAATTTCAATTGGTGAAGGAGAAAGTAGCATGGCCACAAAGATCAGGGTCACACTAATATCCAGTGGTGATCTTGGTGGATGGAGTTACAGCCTAGAGGAATTTTAGCTGTTGATATTAATTTCTTAGCTTGATAATTTCTCTGATAAACAACTTGATAAAAACAGAGGGGCAAAGTGAGCAATGGAGACTTCAGAAAAGTGACGGCCCTTTCTAAGCTGCAGAGGTTTGGACAAGAGGCCACTTTTGGTGTTGTCCCTGAAAGAAAAAAAGACTTTTGAACGATCCCCTATTTCTTAATGATAGCTTCCCCGTACAACAGCTGGTTACATCCCTGCAGGCCTGACTGCTAAGGAGCAAACACCAAAGATAAACATGATCCTGCAGGAATGTTTTCTACCCACTTGCTACCACATTTAGAGCAAGGCTTTATGTGCCCTGAGATATTTCCAATTAGTTGCTGAAGGTTTGAAGTAGGAGTGTTCCATTTTTGTATAATGCCTGGAGTTAAGTACCCTGTTGGGTACTATAATGACATTAGGAGGATTCTTGAAGCCCTCAGTCCAGTTTCAGAACTTTAGTAATAAGCAGCTGCGAAGGCTTAAACTTGTTTATGCTTGGCTTTTTAAATTTATTTAAAGCTTATGCTGGGAGTTCATTGTCTAACAGACTTTTCTTATCTCTCCCTCTGAGTTTAAGAAAAGCTGTGGTAATAAAAGCCCATATGTATTTATTTGGGGTCTTCATCTTGCTTATGCTGGCCAGGAGCAAGAATTTGGAGCATAACAAAACATCTCTGGCTTTATTCTGGAACATAGGGTAGGATCTAGTCTTGATTTGCCCTTAAAGTGCTTTGTGTCTTAATGCAAAGAGTTTAATAACTTAAAACACATTTTATTTTAGGCACAGAGAGGACAAAAATTTTAGTCATGAACGTGAAAGAGTCAGAACCTCTGACAGGAGACGTGGCTTGTTTAATTGGAACCGATTACTGCCAAGCCTGTTCAGCCAAGTTTTGATAATAACAGAGCCAAGTTCTGCTTTGGAAGTAATAGAAACAGGACAAAGGCCAGCAGAGCTCAAGTGCTGTGTAACTTGTCACTCATTTGTAGCCTAGGAAATTACTTTTTGTTTGTAAGAGCAGTTGTCTTCCCTTTCTGCCTGCCTGTTTGTATTTGCTGCTCAGATTTACTGTCTTGTGTATGAGATGTGATTGGAGCTGACAGCGTGTCAGGGCTTTAATGGCTACTATTTATGCTGTGTTTGAAAAGCTCTCCTTCCGTTTCCTCCTGAAGAGTCTGTGTTTTTTCCTCAGAAACCCCTTTGGATTTTGAGTGCAAAAGACTAAGATCTTTCTTTCATACAGCGGTCACACACAGCTCTGTCCTCCTGAAGGGTCTGCACAAATTAGCTAAGTAATAGCTTTAAGCTTGCTCAGACTTAGTTTTAACAGTGGGTGCCACTTCTTTATAGCAAAACCTGCAGAAAATAAGGAGAATATGAAACAAATGCAAACAAACAACCCCCCCCCCAATTTTAACTTAGGGTTTTTTTTCTATGTTTTCTAATACTGGATTGAAATGCTTAAAAACAGGGCATCCTATCAACACTGGAAGCATTTTATTGCCGAGTAGATTTGTACCATACCATATACTTACACCTTAACTTCTAAATACCTGGGTGCAATGGAGAAGGGGAGTTGAGTCTTTAGGCAAACTGCCTTGTGAGCAAAACTGCATGGCAGCAGCCTTGGGAGCAGTTCCTGCAAAAGCCTTTCCATGTCCCTGGTGGCTGCCGTGGCCTGTGCCTTGCCTCATGCCAGGTTCTTTGGCCCAGTGCCCTTGGTGTGCAGCAGTGCTAGGCGGAGCTGTTCCTGAAGGAGACATTCTACGCAAGCTTAACATTTCATGGGTGCAAGTGGAGTTGTAATTAGTTGATTGGGAAGAGGAAGGACTCGCCGTGCAAAATGAGGTTCAACTCGTTTGTGCCCAGGCTTTCTCAGGCAACGCTGGAAAACGTGCGGGGATGCACGCGTTGCGTTTCCTCCCACACGCGCAGGCCCAGGAAGCTCTGCGTGCCTCGCCGCGCGCTGTGTCACCCGCAGTTTTATCTGGGAAGCTCTCCCACGGTGACTCAAGGACCTGGGGTGCTGGGAAGACGTGCGCTCCGAGCCCTGTTGGCAGTGCTGCACGATGGGATCTGCCATCGCTCAGGAGCTGCGAGGAGCTCCAGATGCGTTTACCCCTACCTCTCATTATCCAGTAAAGCAAAGTCTTTGCAGGCAGGAAGGCAGTCATCCCTTTGGTATAGTTATTGCATGATTAGCCTGTATGAGGTGTATTCTTTGAGTTTATTTGCTCTGGTAAGGGCACAAGAAACATTAGGCCTCTTGAAGCTCTGTTGAGAATGGCTTTATCAGGATATGCTTCTTTCTTCTTTACTTTCAGAACCACATTGCTAATGCTTTTCTCCTCTCTTAAATGCCCCAGTTCAAACCTGCAGCTGAACCTCAGCCAGAGCCAGGGAGCTCTGGGCAGCCTTCTTTGGTACCCTTCGTAGCAGAGCTGGGCCTCCCAGACTGGCCCAGTCTATGCTACCTGTCTGCCGTGCTGGCCTGAAGATGTCTAGGAGAAAACAGTTTGGTGTTAAATTCTAAATGACTCCCTTGTTTAAAAGGGGGAAAAAAGGGGGGGGGGAGATATTTCTAATTGAACTGTTTTTGCAGCTGTGCATGTGATCACATGACTAGGGATTAATTACAAAAACTGATTCTGCAATGGCTTGGAGAGGAGTTTTTTTTCACACTGATTAGGATCTTTTCCTTCCTTTAAAGGACTAGCTGTTGGTCTTGGCATTGGGGCACTGGCAGAAGTTGCAAAGAAGAGCCTTAGACCTGAAGAACGCACTGGTAAGCTTTTTTTTTTTTTCTTCTACCTGTATGTAGTCACTTGCAAGACTTGATTTTGGAAGTTGGGAAGGTGCTGTGGTCAGAATAAAAGGGTGCAGCTGCTTCTTGGTTACAATACTCATTCCATACCTCCAAGCCAGGTGTACTGCAACCTCACCATATAGACAGGCGTGTATGAGTGAGAATAAATTCATTTCAGTATAACTTCTATGGCTTCCTCACAGCCACACCTGTGCATGCACACTATACTTGAGCCTGCTCTTGCATTTTTTTTCTTAGATTGTGTGAAACCATACAGTTCTATCAGTACAGAAACTGTGGGTGAGCCTGTATGTCTGGGAACTTTATGCTGCAAGTGGTTGCAGTCTGTTTAAAATGTCAGGCTGTTGACTTATAAGAACTTGGAGGATGGCTGCCCTTTTCGCTCTTGAAGGTGAGTGAATAAGTTGGGTACCTGTTAAAGGGCAGGTTTCAACTTCTACTGCCTTTGCCTTCCTCTCAAAGAGTCTCATAATAAACTCAAAAGGCTGTTCTGTGGCAGTTCAGGTTTTCTCCCCAGTGTGATTAAAGCTGGGAGGGGCACAATATTTCTGAGTTATTCTTTATCATGCCATGATGTCCCTTCTCTAAGCTTTTACCTGGATACGATGTGGCTGTAGGGAATGTTTGTGTGCAGATGTGTGGTTTAGGGTATAGAATACATGAGTGTTCTTTCCTGGAAAACAACAAATTACCCTTAAAGCTTCTGGCTGTTGGTTCACTTGTTGGTTGAATCCATGAAAGCTTGGGTGGGACACTGCGAATTGTAAGGATCTCGGTAAACTCATTGCAGGCTGACTGCTCTGCCTGGTTTGGCCAGTATACTTGGATTTTCCCAGTGCCTGAAGGAAACTGGCAGAAGGGGTTAAGCTCTTGCAGCAAGAGGTAAAAATGAGGCCAAATTGTTCCTGGTTCGGAAGCATAGCTAGGAGATGGTGAGAATCCCCGTAACTTTAGTGTGGACAGAGCAGCATTGTACTCCCAGGCCAGCCCGTGTCTTCCCCTCCTCTTCCTTGAGGAAGCATAAACTTCTATTCCAGGAAGTGCTTGAGTGGCTCGGGATGGAAGAAATTAAAGACCACAGTCAGAACACACCCGTACGGCAGCAGGAGCAGCCTGCGGGCCCGGCCCTCCAGGACTAACTGCCCGTTAGCACTTGTATCTCTGTGTTCCCTTTGCAGTCCTGCAGTGCCCAGCAGAGAGGAAGGAACAGCAAAAAGCTGTTTTCCTCTGTGAGCTCTTAGAGGCTGGGTGCGTTTCTTCACTTTGATTTAAAAGGATCCGTGTTGGCAGGCACGGCCTCTAGAGAGTCCCTGAAGGCTCTTGCTCTCGGCACTTGCTGTGTGTTTGGCAGGCTGCTCCTACCTGTTTTGAACTGGTGACTTTGCTGTGCTTTTAACTCGGGCAGTATTGTGCAACTGTTATTTCTCTTGCCAGACTATTTTCTAATTGGGCACACCCCAAAGTGAAAATAGGAGCGTGCAGAGCTATGAAATTTGTGGGAGGACGTGAGCTTTGTTTCTCTTCCTTGCACTGTAAGAAAGAAGGAACCATCCTAAGCTACAGAAGTTCTGCCCTCAGAAAAAATGCAGTACCAGAGTTTGACCGGCCGCCTCCCACCAAATGCCAGCCCCCATGTCCTGGGCATAAATTAATTCCACTGCAAAGTTCCTGCATGCAGCTCCAGGGTTTTCTTCATGGGCTTGAGGAGTTAATTCTGCCCTCTAAGTGCTTTAAGTGGTTTTGTTCACATTACTGGTTTAAAAACAGGGCGGACATACTCCATTTCCAGCATGAATTTTCTTACTATGCTGATCAAGCAAATCAGAAATAACTTGCTGGTAACCAGTGACCTTGATGGCAGTCTCAATATTTAGAGTGTGTATCTAAAGTGCAAGGCTGCCATGGGGTGAGCGGGTGGAACAAAGCTGCCATGAATAAAAACTAGTGCCCAGATAAATAGTTGCCATTATTAGCAAAGACTTTGGATTCAAGGTCAATTTTATGGCTTCTTAACAGCCTGCGTGTTGGTTCAGGCAGGCACTGTGCACACGCTGCGCTGGGCAGAGTCCTGGGGGGCTGGAGCTGGTCTAGGCTTGAGCGCAGGTCTGCCTCCTTGCAGAGATGGGGAGAAAATGTCCCTGAGTTACCAGTCCCCAGGGCTTTTTTATGTTCTTGGCTGTTCTCTTGCCCCAACTCTTAGTGATGGTCCTCAAATCAAATACGCACAAAGCCCAGCAGTGGGCTCTCCATAGTGAAGGTGAGGGGAGAGCTGCTGCAAGGTGCACATGAGTTCAAGCTGGTTGCGGGGCTCGGGAAGGAAAGTGTGGGTCTAGCTGTGCTGGGCGAGAACTGCCTGTCCCCAGGCACTGGGGCAGCAGGAGCTCGAGCTCCCCTTGAGCCCTTTTCACTGCCACAGCTGTCTAGAGCTCTTAGGTTTGGACTAGCTCTTGTCTGGACTAGCTCTTAGGTTTTGTTTTTCATTCGTTTATTTTTCCTTCTCCTTTTAATGTGTGGGCAAACATTCTTGTGATCTTGAGATTGGAGGGACAGTTTGTAGCCGCAAAAGGTAGCTGCTGTTTGTGGGAAGCAATATCACTTTAACCTCCTGGAAACTGGCTGGGTTGTGTCTCCATTTCATCTCCCTCCCTCTCAGAAGCCTATCACGATTGTATGGGGTTTTTTTGTTTGTTTATTTTTTTCTTCCTCCTCACTTCCTTTTCCTCCGCATGTGCCAGTCATAAGCTTGGTTTTGACTCTACTTCAGTGTGCAATGTGCTCAACCAAACAGCAACTAATGGAGCGTGGCTGGGCTGACTAGTGGCCCTGTGGCTCCACGTCCCAGGGAAGCAGCCAGCAGAGCGTGGGCAGCGCCTCTGCTTGGCTCGTGCTCCAATAGGACTGTTAATGATTAAAGTCACCTCCAGGACCCAGTGAACTCTGACAAGTAGAAAACAAACTCCTTTTCCCAATTGTCGATTCTGAGGAGGTTTGTGTTTGTGTTGGTGGGTGTGTGTGCCTGCATGAGTGTCGTGGAGGGAGGGTAAGGCTTGGATTTGGTAGGTTCTCTGGCTTCTGTGTGTCTATATGTGTTCTCTAAGAAGTCTCTCATAAGGGCTTCCTGTGCCATACTGCATACTTGGTTTTCAGTCTGTATGTTTTGGGCCTTGTTCTGTGGCAGTTGGTGTTTGAGTGACTGCTGGTGGGAGTCAGGCCAGAAGGCCAGAAGGGTTTGGTTTTCTGCACACATGGCCTCTAAGTAGTCAGAGCAAGCGCCTTTAGCTGGGCTGAATTGTGCAGTGGCACGTTTCCCACAGGAACGTGGCGAGGAACAGCGTGCGTCTGTGAAGATGTAAGAGGGAAAGCTTGGTAATCCTGACAGCTGAGATGAGCTTCCCCAGCAGCAGTGTTGTCCAAAAAGAATAGAGTATCATGGATGAGTGCTGGGCTTCTGCTGTGAGGATATTCTGCAGCCTGCCAGGCTTTGGCTGGCTTGGTAACCACGTCCGATACAGAGTCTGTGATAAACAGGTTTTAAAATGCTGTGTGTGGGTGGCGTGTGTTGGAGTTAAGGCACTGGGACAGGATGTCTGTTCTGCCTGCACATCGGGAAGACAGTAGATTTCAGTCTGATTAGGCAGGGATGTTAATATACACTTAGCGGGTAGTGGGAGAACTGTTAGCCCAGTACAGGTGCCTAGTGCATGCTGTAAATGCATGGTTGCAAAATGTGTTTAGGTGTGAATAAGCAAGAATTGGTGAGTATGGAAAGGAGGGTTGGGGCCAGCGTGAATCCCTGCTGCTGCCCTAGGAAGTGCCAGCACATCTGCAGTCTATCTCACTGTGCTGTTAATGCTTTTGAACCTCCCCACCCCTTGCTGTGGCTCCCCTTTACTGCTCCTCCGAGAGGGCTCCCGCCATGGGCTTCAGCCTTGCACTAGTGTGTGGTCTCCTAAGCCAGCTGGAACAGGAGGTGCAGCAGCAGCATCTGCCCCAGGTCCTGGGCGGGCCTGAGCAGCCCGCTCCTGTGCCTGGCTGCTTTTGCCCTCAAGCCAGCAGGACCAGAGTTGGCACAAGACTCATGTACATGAGTGTGAGCTGCCCTGGTCACAGTGAGAACAAAGAGCGTAGCCCTCGTTTGGTTTTCTGGGGAAGGGGAGCAACCTGCAGTAGTACAACCGAGTAAGCTCAGAGGTAGGGGCGCTCCTCATCTCTCTGCTGTCTCCTTGTCCTCAGGAAAGAAGGCGGTGATGGATTCCAGCCCGTTCCTGTCAGAGGCCAATGCAGAAAGAATCGTGAGAACTCTGTGCAAGGTCCGGGGAGCAGCACTGAAGCTGGGACAGATGTTAAGTATTCAAGGTGAGTGGTAGTGTCCGTCCTCAGCTACTCTCTGAGGTGGAGTTAAGAATTTCTTGTCACGTTTGAGGAGAGTTGTGTGCTTTGAATCAAAATCAATTGAATATGGAGGGCTTAGGTGGCTCTCCAATGTCTGAACTAAAAAGAAACTGTTGAAAAGCAGAGGTATGTTACACTGTGTAGTACACAGGTGTCCTGCTGGAAAGGAGCAAGTAAAAAACATGATGCTCTTTTATGATCACCAGGTATGGTCAAAAACACATCTACAACCCTCTCCCATTACAGCAGCCTGTCTAGGAGCTTTGCTAGAAGGGCCAGCGTGGCTGATAAGCTTTTCAGGTATAAACTTAGCTCAGTTTTCATCTTGTAAAGTTTTCAAATTGATTCTTGATCCAACAGGCCTAAAGTCAGTGATCAGGAGTGAAGGTGTGAGTGACACCTGTATCTTTGTACAGAGTTGTAAGGTCACTTCTGAGAGATAGCAGGTGTACAAACACTCTCTGGCACTGTCCACCTCTCCTTCCTGCTCAGCTCATCGGGGAAGGGAAGAACTAGCCAAAAATAGCTGCTACACTTGTTTGGAAATAGCTTTCAAGATGTCCCTGAAACTGAGTCAGTGTCTGAGTGCCTGAAGTGCTTGGCTTCTGCTTGAATTTCTAAGTGCTGACTGCTGATGCTGGATACAGGGAGATAATAGATAACTTGGGCGAGCTAAAAGAGCCCTGGTGGCTGGCTGTCCCCAAGAACCCTGCCTGTGGCACTTGTCTCTTCATTTGCTAGTCACCTGGCCCGGGTGAGTGCTCTTTCTCCTGCTGGGCTGATGGCAGCCCTGGCAAAGCTGGGGAAAAGGCAGCAGCTCATGCACCAAAGGCTGCCACCAGGATACTGCCTTCTTGCTTTCTGGGGGCTGCCACGTGCTGACACTTGTGGGTAGCTTGTCTTCCCCCGTTGGCTCATGGGGCAGCATCAGGAGGAGCAGTTCTGCTCCTTGCTTTGTGTGGCCAGAGCCTCTGACCCCTGGGGTGAGTGAGCCATGTCTGGGAATGAGCTGTGAAGCTAGCTTATCTCCCCTAGGTGAGGGTAGATACTTAAGAGCTTAAGATACTTAAATACCATTCCAAGTTCTACCTGATGTGTGTTGAGAGGCTGATCACAGCTGTCCTGAGCTTGGATGTGAGTGAAGGGGCAGCAGCTGTGGAAGGCTGGCTCTGAGGCACAGAGATGCTCAGGATTTTCCTCGTTCATCTGCTGTCTCCTAATGCGATTGAGCTTTGGCAGCAGTGTTAAACACTTGCTGATTAGCTTCACTTGCATGTCAAGAGCTCAGAGGCCTTTAGCAGGCTCTGGGGTGCTGGCCAGGCCTCTTGTGAAGCGTGCAGGGTACTGCTGTGCCTGCTGACCGTGCCACGGGGTGCGTGGGTGAGAGCTCTTTCCAGCTTTGCAGCGTAGCTGGCTCTTGGGCTGGCCGTTTGGATAAGAGGCAAAATATTTGTGACAAAATTCTTGTTTGCTAAACCCAACTCTCGAAGTAAGTTATTTTTGCTCAGCTGTGTTTTCTTCTGCACAACCCCAGTTGCTTTGCATTTTGGAAGCTGTTTACAGGACACATCACCGGCTTGTGGGGACTCTTATTTTACGGAAAAAAGCTGGTGAACACTTTAACAGCTGATGGTTGGCCTCAGAGTATAAACTTTCTCAGTGTACTTTCTGGAGTGTTTGTGCTTTGGTTGTCTCCGGGTAGGTGAGAGGGGATGCACAGGAACTTTCTGCTGCTGCAGCAGGACATGAGCCTAGGAGGGGCTTGGGGAGGAGGCAGGTTTTGTGCAGGAGAGAAGAGCAGGTAGTGGCTGTCCTGCCTGCTGCTTGAGCATAGGACTTCTGTTTGCCTCACTCCTCAAATGTGTGATGCTTCAGGAGATGAGCCTCAGGTGCTATTCCTGGCTAAGGAGAACTTCTGAAATAGAAATAATTTTAAGGACCTTCATGAGGGGATGCTCATAGGCAGGAAAGCCTGGCTCATCTGCATGCAGCTGAACCCTTATTTTGTGTGCTGAACAAGAAGAGGAGGATGTGGCCCTGCTTTGACTGACTCTTACGCTTTTCCCGGCAGACGATGCCTTCATCAACCCTCATCTCCAGAGGATTTTTGAGCGTGTGCGTCAGAGTGCTGACTTCATGCCCATAAAGCAGATGATGGTGAGAATGTTCCTCCCTGCTTATTGGGGAAGAGGGGTCAGTAACAAAATGAATGCTACCTGTGACTTAACCAAACAGGAAACATGGGCTGGCGTTTTTAATAAATATAAGTATCACATTCTTTAATGGTGGATGAGAAGTGATCTTAATTCTGTGGTGCTATTTTCTTCTGCACATGGAAGCTCAGCTCTGGACATAGGAAAAAATGCATCTTTGGCATTTTGAGGCTATGGTGCTGGAACTGGATGATGCATACAAATACTGTTGTATAGGTTTTGTATAATGTAGTCTTTCTTTCCTGCTTGTTACCTTTCTGCAGTCTTGCTTCTGAAGGCTAAGCCAGTGTCTAAACATGCTTAAATCTCACTTTAGAAACACTTACAGGCCTTACTTGGATGGAAGATTAACAGAAACTGTACTTACTCTTTTTCATAAAAATTTAATCCATGTGCAAGAAGGGTTGGAATGAAATAAGCCAGGCTTGACTTCCCCTATGTACGTGTTCTTTTTCCATCCTTTAGTAGGGAAGGGTGATGCGAGAAGAATTGCCAGTACTATTTATTCTTTAAAAGACACTACACAGAGCTAAAACTTAAGGGTGACAGTCTGGCAACGTAACAAAAAAGCTGTTAAAGCAGGCTGTAATTTTAATGATCAATACTGCCTTAAAGAGAGTCTGTCTTGTGTATCTGAACTGTCACTATTCAGCTTGGCAGCGTGATGAAAACAGAGCAGTATCTAACTCCTTTTCCACAAGACTACAAGTGCCTTCAAATAAGGTGCTCTGTATTTGTATTGCCCAAGATCTCTGCCCTTTGGATCTGTGTGAGACTGTTTTGTGGTGGACCAGGTGAGCAGAATATGCTTAGTGCTGGGTCTGCAATCTTGTTTAAAGACAAGGAAGGCAGAACAATCCAGAAAGCAGAGGCAGACACTGCAATCTACTCTAGGCCATGCAAGTCTACTTAGAGGAACATGTTTTCTGATATGGCAATCTTAAATTTTTGCTGCTTAAATTTTTGCCACATTCTGACCCTTTCCATTGTATTTGTAGAAAACTCTGAACAATGACCTTGGCCCCAACTGGAGAGATAAGCTGGAGTCCTTTGAAGAGCGTCCCTTCGCTGCTGCATCCATTGGACAAGTTCACCTGGCACGCTTGAAAAATGGGAAAGAAGTTGCCATGAAAATCCAGGTGAGCTTTACTGACTGGCCTCACCTCTTGCCTGGGCTCTGTCGAAGGGCAACGGAGCTGCTAGACAGGAAACATCTAATGCAAGTGAAAATTGGCTCAGGCAGCGTCTTAGCTAGTGCAAGCAGAGGGGAAGGACAGAAACAGTTTTGCTATTTGAGCTGGCTTGGCTGCAAATGAAGGAGAGCTCTCACAGGTATGCCTGCAGAGTAGGGGCAGTGCTGGAGAGGGTGTGCTTGTACCTCCTTGGCTCTGCTGCTGTGTGCAAGGAACCTACATATTCCATAGGTTGTGCCCCTTTTAGATGTGTGCAGCTCCCCTTTCTGGTGACAGCCTGAAGGTTCCTTAACCTTCAGCTTAAGGATGCTTGAAATAAGAAGCTGAACATCTGCATGTTGAACAGTGGCAGTTTAATGCAGGGTGTTCACCAGCTGCTCATGAAGCTGTCAGCAGCTTGGGCCTGATACTCCTAATGGGAGCGAGCTCTGGAGCTGCATGTTTTATAACGGAAAGCAGCAATATCCCTTGCCAGCTGAGCAGGCTCCCAGGCAGAGCTAGACATCTGGTTGGTGGCCTGGTTTCTAAGGCAGGGAGACTCTGAAGCTGCATGAAGGGGTGCTGGTGGCTGCTGCTTGGGCCTGTTATGTCCAAGGTACTGTCTGAAGCTAGGCCAGATTAAAAGCAATGGGAAGCTAGAGCTGCAGCATCAGTGTAGCCAGATCCACAGCGTGGTTTTGTCCGGCTTCCTTGTCAGCTTGGGTGAGGAGGACACGTTTGTCTGGCCTGGGGCCACACCACCTGCCCTATTGCTGTGGGTAAAACCTCTGGGGCCACTGGGGCCATGTGCTGGGAAGTGACTGATGGGTATCTCGATGTTGCTGGAATTCAGTGTCTGGGGGTTTCCTTAATGCACTCTAAACACCCATGTCAGAGGAACTGAGCAGGCAGTTCTGTTTGCGAGGACCGAATCTTAGCTCATCTCTGTTATCCCACTGTAGGTGCTGGGCACTGAGCAGGCTTGCAGAAGAGGCCTGCATGCCTCACATGTGTCCTGTTCACAGCCTGGCTCTTGGTGGCTGTTGCTGGGGGTTGGTGCACATTGAACTGGAGGGGGGTTTCTGTCTCCTGAAGAGCAGGATAGCCTGGATTCACCTAGTGTCACTGCCACCCTTTTCCTTTGTGTCCTGCAGTACCCCGGAGTGGCCCAGAGCATCAACAGCGATGTTAACAACCTGATGACTGTCCTGAGCATGAGCAATGTTCTCCCTGAAGGTAACATGGCTGGGCCCCTTGGCAGAGGGAGGTGGATTAAGCAGGTGTAGGGGTCCCACACGAGTGGGGCTATCCAGTCTTCAGTCAGGGCCTGACAGCTCCTTATTGTCTCTGGCACACACACTGTGTTGCCCCCCGCTTCCAAACAACATGTTTCACACCACGTCTGTAGATTAAAGACAGGAAGTGGCCTCAAGGCCACTCTCATCAAGGAGAAGATGGATGTGACTTGGGAAGAGACAGCACATGAGCTGAGCTCCTGTGGAAAGCAGGAAAGGCAGGAAGGAGGTGTGGGGCCAGCCTGGAGAGCTCCACTGCCCACTCGCAGGCACTGAAGCGCTGCTGGCTGAGAGGCAGGTGCCCGTGTGTGTGCCCGGCACCGTGACAGCCGGGCGCGCTCTGCAAGGCGTGAAGCACGTGCCTGATTCTGATGGTTTGCTAGGCATGGAAGGGAGGTGGGACCTGCCGCCCTCGGCGCTTGCTCCATGCCCCAGCACACAGATACGTCTCGTCTTTCTGCGGTGATGCCAGTACTTGCTGTTCCTTACTCACCTGCCTGGCAGCAGTTGGGAATCTTTGTGGGAGATGTACAAATGTTGCTCTTAAATCAGGCTGGGTGCTGACAAAAACGGTGGCTGTCCCTCTGTGTTGGCAGGGCCCTTGTGCTGCTGCAGTGCCAGCCATGGCTCCCCCAGGAAGAGCAGAGTTTTGCAGCTCCAAGACTAAAACAACAGACTTGACAACTTGGGCCCTGGCTGGCTCTTGCTTCAATTCACTTTCTCGGTCATGCTGACTGCTGTACCCTGCTGCGTCTGCTCCTGACTGCAGGGAGATGCAGTTTTGCATCATCATTATTATTATTATTATGATGATGCCCGGGCTGGTTTCCAAGTGCTTCTGCCCCTAGCCACATTTCCCTGCATGGCCATACAGGCACCGCAGCTGCCCTAACCACCAGACAGTAGGAACGAACAGTTTGGGCTGTGGGAGAAAGGAGAGAATAAGACTTTGCTTTAGGAGCAGCGCTGTAGCCATGGTCTGGAATTACCTGCAGAACCTGTATGTGGCTGGCAGTACAGGTCAGCTCTGTGAGGCTCTTGCTGCGCTGACTTGGAGTCATCTGGCTCACAGGTTCTTCCTTGGGTGCTGCTCTGTCCTCATTTATGGACTGGAAAATGTTTAACCTAAGGGGTTGTCCTTTTTTCCTCTGCCTCTAACTTTTATTTTCTTGCTTCTGCCCTTCTGCTTTCAGGTTTGTTCCCAGAGCATTTGATTGAAGTGCTGAGCAGAGAGCTGGCCCTGGAATGTGATTACCAGAGAGAGGCTGCCTGTGCGAGGAAATTCCAGTAGGTTCATGCCGTTGCATTGAGCCTCTCCTGTGTGTGTGTGCAGTGCGGGAGGGATGTCCCCTTTCCAGGGACCCTGGGGGGTGCATGCCATGCACCTGGGCTGCAGCACAAGGCGAGCTCTTGGTGTTCATGCCCAGGCACTGGTGCCTCTTCTCAGACAGACATGTTTTCAGTTGGTCAGAGTTGCAGTATTCGGGGTGATGTGGGCAGCTCCTACCCCATCTCCTTCAGCGTGAGCCTGTTCTGCGTGCAAAGCCCTGTAGTGCTCAGGAGACCAGGCTTGCAGCCTGGTGCATGCACTGCCCTCCGAGCACTGTTTGGCTTTGTTCCTGGTGGCTCGACCTCTGCTGTAACTGAGGAAAACTCAGCCTGACTGTGGGGAGAGGCAGCAGCACCGAAATTAGCTGAGCAGAGGGGCCATGCAAAGCCCTGGATAGGGGCCTGGCTGCCTGTGTGATTCTTAACCTATTCCCTCCCTTCCTTGCACCCATAGAGAGCTGCTGAAAGACCACCCGTTCTTCTACGTCCCGAGAGTAGTGGATGAGCTGTGCAGCCAGCACGTCCTCACCACAGAGCTGGTGTCCGGCTTCCCGTTGGATCAGGCTGTGGGGCTGAGCCAGGAGATCCGCAATGAGGTACTGCCAGGCCTGTCTTGCTTCCCCCTTAGCTCGGGGCTGTGCTCCAGCTGCCAGGAGCCTTTTGTGGAAAGGTTAACCTGGAGCAGTGAAAAGCAGCTGGCAACTGCTGGAGCTGCTTGCAGTTTCTCTGTGGCCATCTGGCAGCAATGCCCGTGTGTCCCTGGGCTGCTTTAGGAGCTGCAGGCTCCTGCCCTGATGCTCGAGGAGGGGTTGAAGCGTGGTGAGAGCGACTTGGAGGCTAAACCAGCTCTATAGGCTTTGCTGGCTGCTTATCCAGACTGCTGACGGAAATTGGTGGAATTCCCAAATGTGCTGTTCCTCTCGGGTGACCCTCAGCTCGGGGGGGGCTTGCCAGCTGGAGGAGAGAGGCTCTGCTTTGCAGCGCTCTCTTAGGCAGGAGTGGAGCAAGTACCTTCTCCTGTCGTGCAAGTGTGAGGTGCCCCTTCCTTCCCCGGGAAGGATCCGTGCTGCCCAGGGCTCCTGGAAAAGTACCTTGGTAAACAAGAGCAGGGGGGCACGTGGGGACGGGTAGGTGTTGGTGCTGGATAGAACAAGGGATTGGAGGCTGATGAGACAAGCAGCTGCTCTATTAACAGAAATAACTGTCGTGGTATTTGGAGTTGGGTGGTGTTTTTTCCTTGCCCTGTGCGTGTGTCTTGGTGTGCTCCCTCAGCTGTTAGCAGGTCACTGGGGAAGAGTGCAGATGAAACGGATCCCAGCAGCACAGGGGCTCCGCTAGGCCTGGCGCTGTGCCGGGGCTGGCTGCTTCTGGCAGCCCCTGAGTTGGGATGTGGCTGGAGGAGCAGCCCTCTTGTGCCTCTAAGCAAGGAGCAGCACTGGCCGCCAGCCTTCTGAGCCACAGGAGTGTCCTGCAGCAGGGCCTGGCTCGCGTGTGCTGCTCCCCTGCCTTCCCCTTGCGGATGGGGTTTTGCTTGAGGCTTGAGCTTGTGGGGGCCAAAGGCTGCGTGAGGCTGGCAGTCCTGCTGAACAGGCTCCAGCTCAGGAATCCTCCCAGAAACGTGCTGTTGTGGTGGATCATGCTCCTGTGTCCAAGGCATCTGCCTGTGGCTCTTCTCCACGGCTGGTCCTGTACTGAGCCCAGCTGGGCGCTTAGCTGGACCTCTCTGCACTGTTTAGAAGCCTTGCAGAAAGAGCCACTTGTCCAGACCTCTAAAATGCCCTAGAACTCAGTCTTGTTTCCCTATGGGCTGCATTGAGTTTGTCCATGCTCTGCAGAGCTCTCCACCAGGATGAGCTGCACTGCTTTATTAGGTGCCTCCTCAGTCTTTCCTGCTTGTGCTGGCCGAGTATCTGGGACTCCCCAGGGAAAACAAAGTGGGGAGGCAAAGCTGAGTAGCAAGATACAGGATCAGGATACAAGTAAAACAGGTGCAGTTGGGTGATTTCTAGTGCCTGCTCTATGGGCAGAGATGACAGGAGCTGCACTAGAGGCTGCTGTGACACTTGGGCTCTGTCTAGGATGTCCCATTCCAGGCTGCAGGCTGGGAGTTGTGAGACTCTGTGATCTATTTGAGAGCTTTGCAGCCCCCAGCAGGGCAGACTGTTCCTGCCTATGTATTGAAGTCTGCTGTGAGTTATTATGGGGCTTGCTTGCCCTCCTGACTTGCTGTTTTTCCCCTTTGCTTTCCAAGATCTGCCACAACATCCTGGTCCTGTGTCTGCGGGAGCTGTTTGAGTTCCGGTACATGCAGACTGACCCAAACTGGTCAAACTTCTTCTATGACCCACAGCTGCACAAGGTAAGTCCCAACAGCAGCTGTCCCTGCTGTCCAAGAGAAGCTTTTCATCAGTTTGGGATTCTTTCCCCACTCTAAGTTGAATCAGCCCTTACTGAGGGCATCTGCCGGCTTCCTGCCCTTGAGCCTTAGGCAGGTAGCACCTGACAAGGGCCTGTTGTCTTCACCCCCAGTTTTTGCTTAGTGTGTGAGTTACCCTGGCTGGTTCCTCTCAGGGTCCACTCCCAGGTGTTCCTTTGGCTGTGGGGTGTGCTCTGAGGCTCATCAGTAGAAAGAGGCAGTTCGTGACACTGTCTTCGAGGGCATGGCTGAGGCAAGAACACCTTAGACTAAGGAGCTTGTCCTCTGCAGTGCTTGGGGAAGTGATTCCTGGGGTCCTGCTGGCTGGTTTGGCTGCTTGCTTGCGAGAGTGCAAGCACAGACCAGATCTCTGCCATGTGCTGGAGTAAATGCTTCTCTCTGCTGCTGTCAGGAAAGAAAGGAGCTGGGGGGAGCTGCGCTGTGGGGCAAAACCTCCAGGGAGTTGTGATTTCATCAGGCTCATCAGGAATCTTCTCACTGAGTGGTTGATACTGTAATGCAGAAGGTTTGTCCCTGTCCAGGTGGCCCTCTTGGACTTTGGAGCAACACGAGGCTTTGATGAGAAGTTCACAGATGTATACATTGAGGTGAGAACTTGAAGCCTACAGCAGAGTGCTGTGCTGGGAAATCTTGGTATGTGCAAGATCCTGCTCAAATCAGCTGTTTTGCTCTACATCTGCACTTTAATCCCCTCCTGGTTGAACGATCTCTAGTTTTATCCCTCACTATAGTCTTTTGCCTACCTGTTGCAACCCTTTTGCTATCCCAGTTGCACCTAAGTTACAAAACAAACATGGAAGGCTCTAATGCTGTTTGCTGGGATACCAGGGCGGTGCAGCATACTTGAATGGCATCGTCTCTTCGCGGGCCCCTGCGGAGTCAGTGCTATTTCATGTGAGAGTGTGAAGGCCCTGCCTTTCTTTGGCTGTCACTGGTCCTGTGGCTGTGTTCACCCCCTTACAAACTGACTGATTCATGCAGCGTCTCACCTGCCTCCTCCTGGATCCGAACGTCCTGCACTCCATAAATTGAGGCGCAGTGGCCGACTGACCTCACCAGGGCACACTGGTCTGTGATGCTCTCCTGGTGTCTGTATGTTCTCTGGGCTGCTGTGCCCAGCCCTGCTAGGAGGAGCTTTTTTCTTTTCTTTGCCAATAGCTCTTACAACTTGCAAACTGCAGCTGCTCCAACTCTGACAAAAACAATAGCAACAACAACAAAGGGGTAATGGAGTGGGGGGCGGGGGGGCAGCATGAGCAAGGCGGGCACGTGTTAGTCTTGTACTGCAAGCGTTTTTGTGTCGTCTGGCAGTGCTCCTGAAAGTGTCCCTCCTGTTCAGGTAATCAAGGCAGCTGCTGACATGGACAGAGAAAGAGTGCTGAAGAAGTCAATTGAGATGAAGTTCCTCACTGGCTATGAAGTCAAGGTATGGAGTAAGGCAGTCTATTTTTAGTGCTGGCTAGAAGAGACGTTTGTTAAAGAAGGTGGGTCTGGGCCCTTCTACAGCATCCTGATGAGGAAAAGCCAGTCACAGCCTATGGAGCTGCTGCTCTTGGGGGAGGGAGAAGGGCAGAAAGTGGCTCAGCTTTTGCCCTTTCACCTTCCTTTGGGAACAGAAGCAGCAATGACGGTACCTGGTCACAAAGTGTGCGGGGTGTGTTGTGTGCCCACTCCTCTAAGGAGGTCCTGCAGGTCGTGTCTGAGATCGTGGGAGATTTGGAGCAACTTGAGTTGCTCCAGACTGTGCTAATCAAGTGTTCATCTATCCCTGCCGGGGACAGGATGTTCCCTTGGCAGTGGGGACTGCCAGGCGTCTCCCCTGACCTGCCGTTAGCCCTATTCCCTTTTTGCTAGTGATGTTACTTACGCCTCTTTCCTTTGGGCAGGAAATGGAAGATGCCCACTTGAATGCTGTCCTCATCCTGGGAGAGGCTTTTGCCTCTGAGGAACCTTTTGATTTTGGCAACCAAAGCACCACCGAAAAGATCCACGGCCTCATCCCGGTCATGCTGAAGCATCGGCTTGTCCCTCCGCCAGAGGAGACCTACTCCCTTCACCGGAAGATGGGCGGTTCTTTCCTTATCTGCACCAAACTGAAGGCCAAAATCCCCTGCAAGAAGATGTTCCAGGAGGCGTACAGCAAGTACTGGAGCAGCAGGGGCAAGAAGCCCGAGGAGTAGCGCGCGTGACCGAGCGCCTCCTGTTCCGAGGGCGCAGTCCAGCTGAGCCTGGCAGCAGCACCGTGGCCTCCCACGTGTTGCTCTCCAGCCTCCTGAAGTGCCCCGGGAGCCGAGCGCCTTTCACCGGGACAACGTAGTTCTTTCCTGCTGTGTCTCTTCTCCGCCAAGACTTGCAGTGCAGCGCCCAGCTTGCAGGGAGCTCCGCCGAGTGCCGGGGCTCCGCGCGGCCAGCCCCCCGGTGCCTCTTCAGCGCTGGGACGGGGGCTGCGTGGCGGCCGGCTTGTACACGAGCAGGGCAAGGAGCACGGGCAGGACTTGCCGGTACTGAAACCTCTTTGTAATCCTCTGAAATTTGTTTTTTAAAAAGCCCCTCCCTTTTTCAAGCAAAGGTGAAATTTAAGTAGTTTTCTTACTGTGAATTAGAGGCAAATATTGAGATGTACCCTACCACAGACACCCTCAGCCCTCTATTTTTGTAAGTTAAGTGGTAGTAGTCCAAGAACCCGCGTGGATTTTACTGATTTAATGCAAGAGGGGTGTGTGTGTGTGTGTGTGTGTGTGTGTGTGTGTGCACACGTGTGCATAGGGTGAAGTTTTATGCTTTCTGCTCCTTTTTGGCTTGCAAACTAAACATAGGAAATAATAGACTTAATGAGAATGGTTACCATTTTTTTAAAGCACACACGCACACACACACATGTACACACGCACATGCACACATGCGGTCTGCACACACAGCTCATCTCCGTTCTGGGAGTCAAATACAGCCTCAACAGAGCTGATGGAGCACAAATAGTGGGATCCTTCACTGCCTGGTAGGTATCAGCTTTCCTCATGACAAGTTACACGAGCTTCCGACTCTGGCACCCGTTGCTTGCTGGACTCCTAACCAAGAAGCTGGCTCTTGTTGTCTCGTTTCCTGTAATGCCAACGCGTGGCAAGGCAGGCCAACACTTCATGTCTCATGAGCATTTTGAGCTTTTGCTGACATGTCCTACATGGTTAAAAGCAGACGCACAGTTTTAGACCATTGGAGTCAAGCTAGCAAAGTATTTTCTTGGATTTTTTGTACAAATCCTGTACGTGTATTACTTACTGATTTCAATAAAAAAGTGCTTGTGCGGTGGGCTTTCCTGCCTGCAGTTATTCCTCCTTCCAGCAGGGTAAAGAGTATCCCAGTGAGCCCTGTCTTGTTTGGGGGAGAAACGGTAGCTGAGGTGAAGGGGAGGCTTCCAAAGCTCTTCCAGTTGCAGGTCTGTTTCAGGGGGAAGCAGAGACTCCTGGAGCAAAGGCGGCCTCTGGCCCACTTCTTCCTTCATCTTTCCATTGCAGGTGTGTCACTAGTGTTCATGGTGGAGGAGACAAGTTTACCGGGAGCTGGGGTGTGTCTGGGGGAAGGATGTGGGGCTCTTTGTCTGTCCACACAAAATCCCGTAATTGCCTTTGGGGGGGGTTGCTGTGTTTTACTCACTCTGTTAGCAGTCTCCTGAACACAGGCCTCCTGTCCCTGTCTGCGAGGGAAGAGCAGCTGCTGCTGGAGGTGCTGCTGGCCCGGGAGGCCTGGGCTGCCGCTCGGCGCGCGGGCCGGGTCCTCAGCAGCACCGCGCGGGAGCAGCCCCGGCCTCACGCCACGGACACAGCCCAAGAACAGAGAAGCTTGCTGCGAGCTCAGACGGAGACCAAATGTGGCTGCTGCCACCTTCAGACAGAGGTACGTGAATGCATGGGCGCTATACAAAGGAGATACTGGTGAGGAACAGGAAAATAATTGTTACTACCTTGCTTCTAAGGTCAGGAACATAGGAACTGCTTCACGAACCTGTTTTAGAAAGATCCTGTACTTTAACCAAATGTCCTCATCTTGGCCTGTTTCTAGTCCTCTGAGAAGAGCTAGCTCTGCTGGTCAGTGAGGTAAACTGTGTATAAAGTTGTTGAAGTTGGTGCACTGATAGACTAACATCCCATTTGGTTTTGAGCGCTCAAAACCAAATTTGGTTTTGAGCGCAGTTGGTGTCTGCTTTGGAGCTGGACTTGGCAGCTGTAACCATGAGAACTGTTTGAGATGCCAAGTGTTTGTTAAAGGTTAAAAAAGCAAAGTATAAAAACCTGACAAGGGGACAGGACTCACTTCAGAGCGTCCAAGACTTCTGAGTTTCAGAGTGGGTGTGTTCAGCAAACCCATGAAGAAGGCCAAGGACTGAGAGGTGCGATAGGTGACTGGTGCAGGAAGCAGAGCTCAGTGCCTGTGACCACAGGCTGGTTAATGTGACCAGAGGTCTCGTGTGTGCTATGCTGGACACAGTCCAAAGGCTTTAATAGTAATTTCTGCAGAATCGTCCAGGGAAGTTTGTGGCGTGAGAATTGGATGTCAGGAGAACAGCCATGGGGAAAAGGGGAGCCAGAAACACTGCTCTGGCTTCAAGTGGTGGAGCTGTGACATAAGCAGGGACCCAGGCCTGCTCTGGCTTCAAGTGGTGGAGCTGTGACATAAGCAGGGACCCAGGCCTTGCCCTGGGGCCGCTTCCCCCTGAGCGGCTGGGGAAGCTGCCCTGAGCACACAGCAGCTTGAGGCAGGAGTGTTCTCTGCCCATTGACGTTCTGGGAGAACCCTCTCGTAGACGGCACCTCGCTGCTCCCCAGCGCAAACTGGCAGCACAACTCACTTTCCCTGAAGCCGAGGCGTTTCCAGCCAAAGACCTGGCTGCAGGTGGCAGCGGCTGCTGCTGGACCCTTGCTTTTCCCGCGGGCCTGGCTGTTGCCCCAAGCCCGAGTGACCACGGTGGAGCTGGGACAAGCGGGAGGGCAGGGACAGTGTCTCCCAGCTCCAGGGTGAGAACTGGGGACGGGGCAAGGGCTGCGCAGCTCCTGCCTCAGCAATGAGAGAGGTTCCGCCCTGGAAGCCAGGCAGAGGGGAAAGGGCCCATGGGGCCATAGAGAAATGGGATGCAGGTGTGAGAGGTGAGGGCAATGAGGAGGAGCCTGTCTCGAACCTGGGCACAGCTGAGGGAAGCACGGGGAAGGGGAAGCTCAGGCTGTGATGCATGTGCCCTGGCGTGGGAGGCTGCTCCCAAGCCCCAGCCCCTCCTGTGCGGCTGCAGCTGAAGAAAGACGGTGCCGGTATCTGCAGGCACGGCGAGGAAGAGGCCCGGGAGGAATGATGACGGGTGGCCCAAGAGGCAGAGAGAGGAACTGAGAACTAAAGCAGCAGCGATGCAGCCCAGTACGTGCAAGCACAGGGTGGCCTGACTTCTACTGACCTCATAAAAAGCTGCTGGGTAAATTTCTGAGGGGTCTTGATGGTGGCCAGAACTGCACACACCTCTCTGTCCCACCAGTGTGTTCCTGTGTAGGGGTGTGTGGAGATGCTGGAATTGTTTTCCGCTAGGACACAGTTATTCCCCTTTCCTCCTCCAGTCTTAATGGGGGAAAAAAGACAAACCAGCTGCATTTCTAACAGTTCCCTGTTTTATTGCAGTACATCAAAGTAGGTTAATATTAAGTGTGTTACCAACATAAAATAGTGGTGGCGAGTCCTTTATTACATTGTTGACTTCCCCACCTTAAATATTTCTGTGCAAAAGAATCTACATCATTGTTCTGTAGCAGAGAATCTCTTACAATGTCCCCTACAACATCGAGGGCATTAAACAGAAGAGTGAGAAGAGGCAAAAAGCAGAATCTTTCCCCCACACGCACACTTGTCAGCTTACGCTAAAACAAAAAAAAGTGATTACATCTATGCCATGCAAAACTGTACAATAATATTACAATGAAAAACCTAAAAAAAAATGTATTTTAAAAATAAATGATATGAAACTGTCATACATAAAAAGGCAGGTATAATTGCTCTGGAATACCAACACTGGTTTGTTTGGGGGTTTCTTCCCTGTGAATGAGACTTTCTTATGCAAAATGGAAAATAAAACAGTTGTGTTAAGCTGGGGCTGGAGAGAAGGAAGGACAAACTCGTGTTTAAACGGAGCCTGGAAGGGCACCAGGAGGCTGTGCCTGGAACTCCCTAGCCGTGTTGTGGGACCACTGCTGTACTTGGGGGTTAGCGCAGGGAACTGTCCTCCTTCCTTCCTGGAACAGCCTCCTAGCTTTTTCTTAATTAATTAAAAAAACAAACCAAAACCACCTTGCGTCACCCTGCATGGCGCTGCGGTGCTGGTTTTCACCCCTCCTGGCTTCCTGTGCACTGAGCGAGGCCGCAGCGGTGCGGGCGCTGCCGCGGTGCGGGCGCTGCCGCGGTGCGGGGCGCGCGGCGCTGGGCGAGGGGCCGGCGCTGCAGCAGCCGCGGGCCCAACCTGCCTCCTGCCAGCCCCTCGCCCAGGCAAGAGCAGGGGGCGTGCAGGGGGGAGCACGGCCTGAACGGCTGCTGTGCTCCACTGCCCTGCCTGCACTAGCTGCCCCAAGTGCTTTGGAGCCTTTGTTGCCACCACGAGAAAAGAGAAAAAAATGCCAACCCCAACACTGGCTCCAGTTAAAGCAGTGTTGCAAAAGCACAACAGCTTCAGTCTCAGCCAAAAGGAAAAAATCGTAGCTACAGCTCGATCCTGTGCCCACAGAACCGCTGCTGCAGGTGAGACGCAGAGCAGGGTCTGAGCTCCTGCGCAAGCTGCAGCCCTCTCAGGGTGACGCTGAAGCAGTGCTGCAGCACAGGGCAGCAGCCTTCGGCCTCAGGAGCCACCTGCCTTGGAGACACCAGGCAAGAGGCTCACAGCTCAAGTGGCCGAGTAGCCCGTGGTGGCTGGGACAAGCTCAGCTGGAGTGTGCACGCTGTTCTCAGTGTTCATGCCAATGACAGAGAGGAGGGTGGTTTAAAACGGAGTGTATGAACAACTGCTCCCCAAGTCTATAAAACCATCCAAGTCTTAAGTCAGCTTTCTGCCTTTGAGAGAAGAGCTGGGGTCACTTGCTTTTCAACTGAGAGAGCCGTTGCTGTTTCTCCTGTAACAGCTGTGTGCAGAAACACAGGCTGCGTGAGACAGGGAGGGCCGCGCTGGGCTGGGGCCGGGTGCTGCTGCTGGCACTGCCTGCGGGAGCCTGAGGCAGCAGCTGGGGTACTCCACCACGGGCTCGGGGTGCTGTTGTTGGCATCAGCGCCGCTGCAGGACCCCCCTGTGCCGTGGCGCTCGGCCCCTCCTGGCGGCAAGGGGGAAAGGCGGCAGGAGGCGAACACAAAACGGGGCTGCGCAGGCTCTCTAGCCGGTGCGGACATACTGCCCCAAGGAGGGAAGGGAGGGGAAAGAAGGGGCAACACTTGAAGCAAAACGCAGCTCCTAAGAAGCTGAGGAGGAATCTTAGGAATGCCAATAATGCCCTGCCTGAAGAACTGATCTGAGGGGTTCATTTCACAGGCTTGGCTCTTTGCTAGAGCTTTGAATATTAAACGTCAAGCTTGCAAAAGTTAGAGCAGTGAAGTAACAACAACACCAAAAACCCCGCTGCCAGTTTACTACCGTGAAAAATCCAAAGTGGGGAGAGACAGGATTTTGATAGGATGGTTTGTAGAAAGGTGCGATTCCCCTCTCAAAATAACTGCATGAGCTTAGCCTTGGACAAGCCTTGTGCTGCAGCGTGAGCAACTGTCTCGCCTGGGAGCTGGGCTCATCCCTCAGACCCTGCCTGGAAATTAGGGCCAGGGCTGAGCTCCCCTCTGGCTTCCACGAGGGAAGACAGACGGGGGGAGGCCGAGCCTCTGTGGGGGTGAAACGCCTAAACCTGCTGCCGCCCAGACAGGGAGGGTTAGCAGGCCCCGAGCGCCTCTCCAAGCCCCATGAAACCAGTGCTCTAACACGGAGCCCTTGGGTGCTTGAGGAGGGGCACGGCCCAACGCTCAGCCTCGCCCCCCAAAATGCAAAGCCGCTCTCCGATACCGCGCGCAGCGACAGCTTCCCCTGACCCGGCTGCAGCCTCCCGCTGCCGGCGCCCCGGCTGCCCTGGAGCGGCCCCGCGGCCGGGAACAGCGGCGGGTCCCGGCTCCAGGGCCCTGCTGCTCTGGGCATGAGAAGGCAGCAATGCTGCTCCAGAGGGAGGCTGTGGGAGCGGGAACTCCGCTCCCTCCCGTGAAGCCGGGCTCAGCGGGGACGCAGCATTCCACACAGCGGGGGTTAACAGAGAAGGAGGGGGCTGGAGCTTCCTGCCTGCTGCTCCCCAAGGAGAGCAGGGAGGCGACTGCGCTGGGAGCGCGGCTCCGGCAGCGCAGGCAGCGGGGCGAGGCAGCCTCGTCCCGCCAACGGTTCTGCGCCAGGCCTCCAAGGCTCTACGTTACTGAGCATGAAAACAGGGACAACACACATCTTAAATTAAAGGCTCTCTTAAATAAGCATCCATCTTCTGCTGCATACACAATGCTTTTTTTTTTCTTTGAATATATACATACGTATTTAACTCTAACATCTGCGTATTTATTTAAACTCTGTACTGTAGTAAAATATGCATCATTTTCATCAATAAGGATTTGCTGGCGACAATCAGACTGACATTCAGACATGGTGGCTGGAAGCTTTATGTGCCTCTGACGTACTGATCGCGGCCCTGATGTGCTCCCTCGGTGCAGCACCGCGGGCTACTGCAGGGGAACGGGATCCCTCTCCAGGGGCTCCGCTTGACACCGCTCCGGGCTATTTAAGCTACTTTTGGGGTGTGGGGGTGGGATAAATATATCTTTAAAAATGAAAGCAGCTGTAATCACAAAAATGAAACCAATGCTAATACAAATCTACAGCATCTGATAGTTACCAGCGCCCTAGCCCTGCTGGGGCTGGGGCTGGGGAGGGGGGTGAGGCAGTGCCCAGTGGTGCTGGCGACGACCAGCTCTTCCCTTCCTCTCTATCCCACTCCCCGATCACGCTCAGCCAGGGAAGGGGGAAGGTGAGGATGATGAAGGTGAGAACTGGGGCAAGTGAAGGGGACAGCCATGGGGACATTAAGCTGCTGTGATGTCAAATCTGAATGCGGAATGAAGCAGTTCATGAGTCCCAACTCACGTGGTCGGAGCTCTCCAAGGAGAGGCTCTTGGTCTTGTGAGGCGACACGGGGCTGGGCGGGCTGCTGAGGTTGGAGCTGTTGGACGCCGTGGAGTGTCTCGGCGAGTCGGAGTCCTGCAGCCGAACGCACACAGCGACACCGCTAAGAAGGGGCGCCCAACGCCCGGGCCTCAGCGACTGCCCACGGGCCCAGAGAGCCTGGACTGACTTTGCTAGTGTCCAAAGATACATCGTGTTCCCTGAAAAGCCCACGTGATTTCTAACGCCTCTCACTCCTTCCTAAGAAAATGGTCTGGGGCAGTTGTGCTGGGCAACATCAGACTGAACCCTCCTCCACGAAACGTTCTGGGATGGAAGGACTGAGCTCCGCAGTGGGCTGAGTGCACATGCAGGGACTGTGCTCCTGCCACAGCAGGGATTTGTTTGCAGAGATGATCAACTTAGAACAGTTTCTATGGGAAAGAATGGTAACTCCCAGACCTGCAGCCAGCCAGGGCGCTACCCCCAGGGCCACCCGAGCACTTCACCTCCTCGTCCTCCCCAGCACGCCGGGCTTCCCGCTCCCACCGCCACTCACCTCTCGCTCGTAGTCCCTGGCGGGCGCGTCGCTGCCCTGCTCCAGGCCGCCCGAGGACAAGGAGCCGTCCGAGGGCGACGCCATGGGCTGCCGCTTCCCTCCGTAGCTGCCTCCGGAGAGCTCCCTCCGCAGGGCGCTGCCGTTCTGCGCCGACGACCCTGCAACGCCGGAGGAGCCGGTTACGGAGGCGGTGACGGGCAGACCCTGGCTGGGCTGGGAACCTCTTAGCGGTCTCCCTGCCTCGCTCTGCTTCCCGCCGGCACGGCCCCAGCTGCCGCATCGGGCTCGCAGGCCATGCGGGCTCTTGTCCGCTCCCAAGGGATTCTCCAGCCTCCCAGCTCCCAAGGGATTCTCCTGGCACGTCAGCACTAACACCCGCTGCACAGCGCAGCAAAGGAGCTTCCAGGGCAGCTCTTCCAAGCCTGTGGCCAGTTGCTACTGCTCTCCCTGGCAGCAGGGGAAGCTGCCACGTCCAGCTCCACGTCCTTCGGAACCAACTTAATAACAAGGGAGCTGGTGAGCAACTCGCGGCTGCCTTAACCTATGCGAGCAGCAACGCAGCAGCCCCAGTGGCAGGGATACTAACGCTCGCTCGTGTCCCTTTGCAAAGGGGCTGGCTGTTAATTTACGAGTTCCTTCACGATCCTCGCCCTGGAGGGGAGTGCGGCCAGCCCCGACCACGTGTGAAAGGGGGAGCCCTGGCTGCAGCCCCCAGGGCAGCCCCGCGCTGCGCCGCTGCTCACTCACTTGCCGCCAAGCCGCTGCTGGCACTCATCGACCGCCCCGGCTCCGGGCGGGCCTTGGTGATGGACGGGATGCTCACGGAGCCGCTGAACACGGTGCGGCTCTCCTGCGGCCGGAGGTTCTGCAAGGCAGACACGAGCAATGCACAGACACGGGGGCAACGCACAGACACACGGGGGCAACGCACAGACACACGGGCAACGCACACACACACACGGGCAACGCACACACACACACGGGCAACGCACACACGGGCAACGCGCACACACACACGGGCAACGCGCACACACACACGGGCAATGCACACAGACACGGGCAATGCACACAGACACGGGCAATGCACACAGACACGGGCAATGCACACAGACACGCACGCGAGGCGCTTGCTGCCCGCCCACCCCAGCTCCAGTGTGATGTGCAAAACACTCCTGCAACCCCGTGCCCAGCCCGGCCGCACACGCAGCGTGACAGGGAAGCGCTGACTTGCATGGACGCATGCAGACAACTGCAAGGGTGTTCCTAGTAACTGAAAATGTTCCTTGAAAGGCTGGTTTGCAAGCCCCATTAGCTTGCTGCACACGTGTTGTGTCATGCATGCTTCCTGGGCACATGCTTCCAAGTAAGTGTTCCCTTAAAACTTCTCTCTTTGATGTATATCTAGTTTTACACAATAATCCTGTCAATTCCTAGTGCCTGCAGATTTATGCGCACATACTGGACTCATCTGTATTTCAATTACTTATGTAATTCCAAAGGTATTAAAAGCAAGTGCCTTTATGCTGCTCCTGACATGCTTTACAGTACTAGGTCAACAGCACCACCTGGACTTGAGAAACTTTACAGAGGCAGAAGATGAGAACTGCATGTAGCACTGAGCACTGCTCACTTTCCTCTCTGCACACACCTGCAGTAACTGCTAAACTTCTTCCTCTTCATAACTGCATCATTTTCCATTTGTCGCTCTCACATAAAGTAGCCAAATGACAAAGCAAGTTCTCAATTCTGATACTGAAATTTCAAAAGGCAACAAAGACTGCAGCCCTCCCCGAGGTGTTCTGAGACGCCTTCCAATGCCCGCGTCTCCGCAGCACCCCAGGGCCCTAAGCCTGAAGGACACATGGTTCGATACGGCCCAGATCTTGTTCAACTGCAGCATTTAACCACATCCCCAGAGCTGGGGCGATCCTCCTGCCCAGCCCCGGCACTGCTGCCAAACCCACACTTCACCGGGAACGCGCTGCTGTTCGGGAGCTTCTCCCATGGGGCTAGAAACGGTGATTTTTTTTTTAATATGCAATGAATAATTAAGAATTGTAATTCCTCCTGCTGCATCCAAATCTCAAATACCAACACGAGGGAACCCGAGAGCTTATCGATGAAAACGCGCTGTTTAGTTCTCCCCGATCCATTGCTGTGCCACTCTCAACTTGGATTTACACCTGAAGGCTTTAAAAAGTCTTCTTCAAATCACTTCTGAGTCCATGTAGTTCCTGTTCCCCCCGGAACAAACCTCTCCCTGGATAGGATACAGGATACGTGCAGGATGCGGAGAGGGAATCCAGGGAAAACTAAGTGGTGGCTACAGCGGCAGTTACAAAGCAGCAGAAGGCAGCGAGTTAGAAACAAGAGGCAACGGCTGAATCCCGGCCGCCCTTCCCGTTTGAGAGACAACCCCCTCCACGGGAGCGTCGGTTCCAATCCGATGCCGGATCCCAGTGGGTGGAAGTCGCTCTAGCTGCTCAGCCAGCGGCAGGAGATGCCAGGGATGCCAGGAGGAGAAGGCTGCCGCCGGGTCGGTGCCTCAGGCAGGTGCCCGGCTGGGGCCGGGGCTGCTTGGGCGTCTCTGGCCCTCGGGCATTTCCCCCCTCCAACAGTGCCCCGTTCATTACCTGCGAACCCGAGCTTTTAATCCTCCACGAGACAACGCAGCAAGAGCTCGTTTCAAGCTCGTGTTCAAGGCTCGTTTTCAGCTCCCCTCCCGACTGCAGGCCATTCCGCTCACGGTACCCACTCCGGGGCGGGCGGAAGCAGCTCGAGCGCCAGCCCAGGAGCCCAGCGTGGCGCCCTCCGGCTGCGAGCCCAGCCTCTGCTGCCCTGAGGAGCTCACGGACACGGCCCCTCACCGGGGGCTGCCCCGTCCCCGGGGTCCCTTGTGCTCATGCTCAGGGAGCAGCAATGCCGTGTGGCAGCAGGATGCGGATGCTCCTGCATGCACACCTGGCATCGTTCCCCTTTGGCACCACCCGGGCTCAACACTTCCCAAACACCGCGGGCACCTCAGCAGCCTCTCCGCTAGTGTGAAAGGCCACAAGCCCAAGGAAGCAACTGCTGCTACCTACCCTGAGCTACAGATTCCCGGCATTTCTCCTGCAGAGCTGCAGGCCACGACACACGGCGACAAGGCCCCAGCAGCTACCAGGGGGCCTCGTTCCATCCAAGCTCTATTGCCGTAAGACCCAGTGGCCCCTGGGGACGCAGAGCCGGATGCCCAGGGGAGTCACAGCTGTACAAGTGCAGGAAGGAGGCAGGGCCATCTCCATGTCCCACGCGGCGCAGACCACCTGGTGGGACAGCTACAGCTACAGCACAGCACGTTAGCTCAGCCTCTGCTCGAGCCCGGGAGCCAGAGGGTCCGCACCCCCGAGTCCGCCTCGCCTTTACCCTTTGTTCTCCTCCGCTGTGCACGTGCTGCCCGCGTTTGTTCTGACCCGGGCCTGCCTGGGCACAGCTCGGGCCTTGTGTCAAAGCCCTTTGGTGCCGCACGAGGCCCAAACGCCCCACGGCAGCTCCACACAGAGCCCTGCTCCTGCCACAACCTGGGACTCGCCGTCCTGCCCTGCTGCGGCAGGACGGGCCGGGGGCCTCGCTCTGAAAACACCTGCCCCTTCCCGGGACCAGACCAGCTCCTCTCCCAGCCCGCGGCTCAGCGCCGTGCCCCCTTCCCGGGACCAGACCAGCTCCTCTCCCAGCCCGCGGCTCAGCGCCGCGCCCCCTTCCCGGGACCAAACCAGCTCCTCTCCCAGCCCGCGGCTCAGCGCCGCTCCATGGCTCCTGCTCCCGAAACACCCGTCCCTGCGGCGCAGCGCGGGCGAGGCGGGAGCAGGCGCAGCGCGAGCCGGGACCGCTTGTGTGGGGCGCCAGGCCCGAGGGGAGCCAGGGAGCGGC